>CAKAKR010059791.1:98188-143978 GCA_916700685.1 Adelosebastes latens
ACGTGGGCCCCGGGCTTCCTCCGGGCCGGGTATCGTTTCCTCTTCCTTGATTGTTCATTGGGGTTTTGTGAACCATTCTTAGTCTGGCCCCTCCCCTGAGACCAATTTGCCATGGGAGGCCCTACCAGGAGCACGAGGCTCCAGACAACACAGCCCTCAGGGTCATAGGGACACACAAACCTCTCCACCACGTTAAGGTGATGGTCCCCTATTGTTTTATTTATTAGAAATTATCAAATAACATCAAAGATTCAAGTTAATTGTCATGTTTAATCTTCATTTAAGGAAATAAATCTGGACTTTCGCACAACCTCTAACGCCACCCAACTTAACTTCTGTTTCCAGGATAATTCAAATACTCGTTTGCGCTTCAGCTCATAAACTTTGTCTTTACCTACCACCATTTTCTCACGAATGCTCGATCAGTACTGTGCATGTGCAACTCTCAACAGAGATCAGAAGAAATCGAGATGGCTCACGCCTTAGCTATACTTCCATCAATTATTTTTTACCACTTGCCCGATCGGACAAGTGAGTTCCTAGATTTTACTAGCCCGACTTGGCATTTTACTTGCACCAGGCAAGCAGCCAATCCTTATTGTTGAGTGTTGTTATTGCCCCCAGAGCTCATCACAGTTGCTGTGGTGGAATAACAAATGATGGCTGATTTCCATTTAGCTGCTAGGGAAACTGTTCTTGTCTGGGAAATGAGACCCAAAGAACAAATGCACAATGTGCATCCCCTGGCTTTGCGCACAGTGCATTACAATAGTAATAAACTAACCAAAATATTACAAAGTCAACTTGATAGGAGTAATTGATAGGTCAGAGTTACAGCTTTCTGTTTCACACTTCTCCTCTGTTGGATGGGTTCCTGCTCATTTCAATTTTCAAAGTGCAATGCAGAAGAATGGTGCAACCAACAGTTTTTAGAGATTTCGTCATTTTGTTTGGCTGATAGTTGGCGAACAAATGTTACTATTTATTTTTATTACTGCTTAACTATTGTCATAAAAGTTAAAACCCCAGAGACACAGACACATTTGAGGAAAGCAATAAAAATTGTTTTGTGTTAAATTTTAAACAATTTGCAGGCAAGCTCAGTAGTGTAAATAAAGGTTTAACCACTTTAATAATTGCATTACAGAAAAAGATTACAAGCTTAGACACAACAGATGGCCCATTATTCACTTTGATAACAGTATCATGAAGGAGTTAGACGCTATATTTTCATCACATAGAAGTCAGTGGGGTTGAAATGATAAGCCTGCAGGAACACATCTTGAAGGAAACTGCTCAAATACACTCAATGTTGGGGTTTACTTAAAAGTGTGGAAATATAAGCTACAAATAATGAAAGGTTATATGGCTAAAGACAGCAGCTGGTGTAATGGGTATAAAGTCCTAAGTGTTCATGTTTGCTAAAGTGATTCCAAGTGAATAATGCTGCTGTAAATCATATGCAGCGTCTAAGTGAAGAACATCAACAAGGAGGCTCTGTCAAAATGAAATCAGACTTTCACAAATCTCCACTGACCTGACAAGGTTTAGCGTTCGAATTAAATTCCATCAAATCACTTATTTACTCAAATCACTGCTCTGTTAGTTAACTCACAAGCAAAAACAAAGTGCTAAACACACACATACACACAGACAGACAGTGAAAACAGAGATGTTTGGGCTAATCATGTTCGGCAGATGAAAATAGTCTGGGTGAGTGTGTAACCTATTCACTCTCAAAGCACTAGTCTGAAATTGGTTGCGACACACACTTTGGGAATAAATAATATAAACGTATCACTTCTGTCCGACCTTCACAGTGTAGATGTGAAAAAGTGGTATGGAGGAACATTAACATAGTTAACATTACCGGACCCACCTATCTCCCAATTCGATACTATCACGATACTTGGGTGCCGATTCAATATGTATTGCGATCTTTAAGTATTGCGATTCGATATTACGATTTGTTGCGATTTTTTAAAAACTTTTTCTTCTAAATTAATACAGTAAAATGTTTGATTTTCAGCATGTATGTAGTCAGAGATGTCCTGAAGTCAAATATATCAGTCATTGTCAGGCATTATTTATTATTATTTTTAAAGCAACCCAAAAATCAAAGAATAAAGACATTTCCCTCACAAATTAGTGGTATTTTCTTTTTAATTTATAAGGAACATGTAACATGATTTATATATATCTATATACAGTTCCCTTTGTTAACATCTTATTTTGAAAACCGGACGTAGTCACACGTGTATACTTCTGCTAACTTCTCCAAGTCCGTCTCTAGCTCTCCTGTCAGCCCCGTTCTCTTTATACTTCCATGGTCAGCTTCATCGGGTTTGCTACAGTTGTAGCGTCGGCCGATTTAACCACAGAGATGAGAGTGACGGCTGGGTTGACCGCACGTTCCCGCAATACGATAACGTTTCCTGTCCATGACAGGGTGAGCATGCAGCTTTAGCCATGATGTCTAAACCCAAAGTGTTTCCATACTTTACTGTATGTGTAGTGTTTACCACTTTGGATTTAAAATGTGAGGGTGCAGGTCGTATCCACGTGGACCCCCACCGTTTTCTTCTTTCTCGGTTTGGCTCGCTGTGGCCTCCCGCGGTTTGTTGTGGTTGGTGGATACAGAACGGATATGACATCACGTTACTCAGACTACAACAATAAAAGCTGTAACTTCCTTCTACCTCCGCATAGACTCAAATGAAGCAAATATATTGATACTGGCATTAAAAAATATATTTCAAAATCATTAAACATAGGGGATACATAGGGGAATCAATTTCTTTTCCCACCCCTAATGATTTCTTCCATTGCAATCTTAAGAAATGCATCATTTAATAAAAATCTGGAAAAAAATGATAATGTAAAAATGGAATTTTAGCCAGGACACAGTTAGCAAGACCATCGGCCCCTTGTCTTTAGTGTTTCCTGGTCTTTAGTGGTTCTCGGTTAGCCCTTTATCGGTATGCCACTCAGAATATGATTCAAACATTAAGATTCAATCTAGATTCATGAAAGTAAAACTGACTTGGAGTATGGAGCTGAAACTTGTGGCATTTATTGTCCGTTTTTTTCCAATGTGGTGACCAGTTTTTTCTCTGTAGAGGGATAAAAAGTGGTCAAAGGATTGTTTATTGTTTAATCAAGTCGGTGTCAGCATCAACAGGTTGAAGGTGATAAGAGAGTAAAGGTGTGTGTTGAGACGCAGCATGCCTGTTGCCTCATGTAAAAAATGAACTATGGATCATTTTCTAATTAGTGAGTCGGGGAGATAATATTTGTTTTCAATAGAAAGTACCTTTTTAGAAATTTTAAAAGAGGCTGATTTCCTGGATATCCAAGAACTTTATTATAAGCAAGCTAAACGTATCATATGTACTTTTAGCAGCTTATAGACTTATGTGCAAACCCCTGATAATTATAATGAGGTCAATTCAGCACTTTTTGATTCGCAGATTGATTGGCATCACAACACTTGGATTATAATGATTTTTTTTTTTTCTCTTTTGGAACAAGAAACAAAATCCCCCACGGAGATGAATCTACGCAGACGCCCACGTCTGTTGTTTTGGAAAAAGGCTGACCCAAAAGCTACGCAAGCCAACTCACCGGCCCGCCCAGCAGGAAGGTTCGTGGCTCCATCCCCAAGCCTCTCTCTAATCTCCCAGTAATACAGCTTGAGTCATGATAAAACAGCTCTGATGGAGGCAAATCCTGTTATCCAGGGGGGGTTGGTGGGGGTGGAGGGGGTAGCAGCCTTTGTTACAGGTGGTGGATGAGTTCAAGAAATGAACCCGAGTGTGGATTTTCAGGATTAAACACACCAGCACAGCTTCTAAGAGGTAACACAAGCAACGTGTATCTGTGTGTGTCCTTTATCACACATAGAAAGATAGACTTGACGCAGTTTTTCTTCTCTCTCTCCCTGTGTGTATCTCTCACACACACACGCGAAAGCCTAAAAGCACAGTAGAACACACATTTTGAGGCCAGGGAGGTTGGCTCCTAATGGAAATGCATTTCAGCTGCTGCCACACCTCATATTCTATATTGCTTTTTCATTGAAAAGAGGGGCTCTTTGACTAGAGGACTACAGTTTTCGTAGGCTTTTGTTCCAACACTCATCTCTTAGATGGACACATTAGCCCTTTATCTTTTAGAGAAATGCTGGCACATTATTTTTCCTTTATCCCATTTCATATTGGTCTCTCGCATTCAGATCTAGTCAAAAGAGATATGAGTAAGGTTTTATGTGATCCCTTCTTTTTTGTGTAACTCATTGCCTGATAGATGGAAAACCTATAACGAGGAACAAACCTAATAATGTTGCAGTGGAAATCAAAATCGTATATCCTGGAGTCCATTAGGCATTTGGGTAACACTTTACTATAATGTCCCCCGAGTTAGGATTTATAAGATATAAAATATATAATATTCAATAAATGGTTCATAACACAAGATAATGTAGTTATACGCTATGGTGATCAGATGATAATCCCGCCTACACTGAGGAGGTACTATCTGCAGAAAAGGACCTGGTACCAAAAGTGAGTTAAGTCGAGTCGAGCCAAACTATGCAGCGGAAATGAGGCAATAAAGTCATAATTCTTGCCGTGACTTGGCCGAGAGACATGACAGACTACACGTTGTTCCTTGACCAATCAAAGCCTGCCGTCGCGCGTGATGTCATTAGAAAATCGGTGCTAAGAACAAGAATGTAAACAAACAATGGCGGTGTGTATGATGCTGGCTTTATTATGTTCGAAAGAGCCTTAAAAAAGAAAGAAAAAACGACTGTGACCTTTCCTCTGTTTCACAGTTCCACCTCACAGCACCAACAACATCATTCCTCTTTTGCATCGCCATATTTACAGTTGTGTGTGGAAGAGCTCTCTGTGCTCCTATTGGTCAAAGTTACGGACGTGAGGGAACACGTTGTGGAAAGCAAAACAAATTCTAACATGCTAGTTTTAGGGGTGTTATGATACGTCGATCTGGATTGATATATCGATTAAATGTTCAACAATCCAATATCATCGATGCAAAGTGAAAATATCGATACATATCTTCATCTTTAAGATACGCCTTTATTTTGAAATACATGCTTTATATATATTATTTTTATTTATTTATTATTTTTATTCATTTGAATGTCTGGAAGAGCCCAGTAATAAAACTGTCAAATCGTATTTTAGTTGTTTTTTATGAGTTGATATCAATGATTGTGTTAAATGGGCAGGCCCCTGAATTGAATCGGAACTAAATTGTATCACGGCAGACTTTGTGATATCAGCAAATATCGTATCGTTGTCCAAAATAATATCGTACTGTGATGAAAAAATGATTTATACCCCTATTAGTATGATACCTCCATTATCTTTCTGTAAGGACTTAGTGAGGTGTTCCAGATTCAGCGTCGGTTGTCGTCCACTATGGCACACCACGCGGAATAAAACACTTGATTATCGCTCTCGACACTTATTGTCGTACCCCTACCGCCCTACGTCTGCCGGGTCGGACTATGATCGAAAATTTACACCAGGCTGTTGAGCTGGTTGTTTTAATGTGTGGTGTTATAACTGAGTTCCTGAATTTATTTCAAGTACCTTTTGACAGCTATGGCAAGTGATGCTTGGTGATTAAAAAAAAAAAGACATATGTAAGAAAGAAAAAACAAATAAACAAACCAGGGAAGGAAATAAATAAGTATTCCTAATCCAGCCTGATTGCACTGGCTCAGTCAGCTCAGTTTGTGTAGCTGGAAGCTCTTTGATAGCCTATGATTATCCATGCACCCTGCCATTCACTGACACAGGCGGAAGACCAGCCAATTAGCCTTTGGCCTGCAGAAAGCGATGCTCAGACTGGGTTTGTTGTGGTGCGGCTATTTGTGATAGCTAACATTGAAACCCCCACTTATGGTGTCAGGAGGCTGTTTGATTCTTTTATACGGCCTGACACTGCTGATGCGCTATGACTGCTGGAGAGTTATGATTGCAAACGCAGAGCAAACAGGATGATAATATGCTTTGTCATTCAGCCAGTCCCTCTGTCAGTCAGATTTATGCAATACAGAGCACAGAATTGTTGAATAATTCTCTGGAAATCTTTAAGCGGTATGAATTGACATTCATTTCTCACATAGCGAGTATGTACTGTAGGCCTGCGTTTTAGAAGAGACAGAGAGAGAGGCTTCATTTTAAACATGTTCAGATGAACCAGTGGGAAAATGGTTTATCATTTTAATCAAGTTGTGGCACGAAAATGAAAAGCAGCTTACATCAAACATAATTGTTTGTATCATTTGTGATTTTCTCTTTACACTAATCCTAGATCAAATATTGCTGTGTGCTGTGTTTGTACGTTTGATGGAGTGAGCTTGAAATGAAAATTTGTCACCTGTTCCATAATCCTTGACAGGAGAGTATATTAAATGTTAATCCCTCGCTATTAGAAATGGTGACAATACAAAAAAAGGGGGGTTAGAGGAGCAGAGGGACAAGGGGATGATAAAAGCTGGAGGAGAATGAGATTCACAATATATGACTGAATTCTGAGGTAATAATGAGCCACGATGATTGAACTATTCCACTTTATTTTGTTTTTTTTCTCCTCAAGCTCATCCATACAATCACAAGTAGCGTGATATTAGCTTCCTCTTTCGACTCTGCGTCCGCGGAGAGTGTCTGAGATTAGTCTTGGATCGGTGCTCAATGTCGCTTCCCTCTGTGGCCAAATTGTATTCACTCGGCGGCAGTCTTACAAGTAACGGCACGGAAGAAACAATTAGAGCCATAAAAGCTGATGGCTTGGGGCTCTATAGACCAACTCTACCATTACTGAGTTATTAGACGGGGAGGACTGGGAGGGGGGCTTTAAAATGAAGGCATGGTTTGGGATGAGCATTGAAAAGCAATACCAGAGAGAGGAGAAGAAAGGCAAGAGTTGGAAAAAAAACATGAGAGGAAAGGTGAATAGAGAAGAAGAAAAGAGAACAGACGTGAAGTGGGGCTTGTCTAACAGTGGGATATAGTGGGAAAATGAGGCGGGATGGGATGAGGATAACATGACAGATCAAGGGATGAACTAAGTGAGGCAGCACACAAGTGACTGCAGACAAAGAAGAACAGCTGTTGAGCAACTTGTTTCACATGAAAACCTCAGCAGAAAAGAGGATGAGAGGAGGGGAAAGCAAGAAGAGAAGACATTTACAATACACTTTATGATGTTTATTTTGTTATTTTCATTTCATACAGGTAAATTAAATATTTTGTTGTATGCAGCAAAATACAAATTCAGGATTATATAAGAGGCCTACATTTCAGTATGTTAAAGACCCTTGACTAAGACTGTAAAAGTTAACACGATAATAATAACGCGTTAACGTAAATGCATTATAACGGCACTAATTTCTTTACCGCAATCAATCTTTCGGATGTTGTAGCAGGCTCAGTTTTATAGCTAGAGTGAAGACACTGGTAACATGTGAAACCAAAGGAATCCATTGATACCAACAATGACATACTAGCTTGTCGCAAAAGAGGATAAATAACGCTCCAAACTTGTGCAAAATTTGGCGAGGAAAAACTGTTCCTTTACAGACATGCCCACTTTATGATAATCATATGCAGTTTGGGGCAAGTCATAGTCAAGTCAGCACACTGACACACTGACAGCTGTTGTTGCCTGTTTGCCATGTTATGATTTGAGCACATTTTTTATGCTAAATGCAGTACCTGTGAGGGTTTCTGGACAATATTTTGCACTGTTTTGTGTTGTTAATTGATTTCCAATAATAAATATACACATACATTTGCATAAAGCAAGCATATTTGCCCACTCCTATGTTGATAAGAGTATTAAATACTTGACAAATATTCCTTTCAGGTACATTTTGAACAGATACAAATTTGCGATTAATTAGCGATTAATCACAATTAACTATGGACAATCATACGATTACCTACCCTTGGCATAACATTGTTAATAGTGTATACCATTAAAATCACACCTGAAGCTCAATCTGACACAAAATATCTAGAGTGCTTCTGCTCATCGGTACATACAACAGTGTACACGACCTAATCAAATACATGCACTCAAAATGACACTCCAAGTGCACCCAGACTTAATCGCTAAAAATACAGCCAGGAAAAAGATAAAGGCGCATCTTAAATGCCATTTTTCCATGATTTGGCAGCAGTTTGAGAATGGGTAAATTTATAGAGCTGCTAAGTGGAGGGAGCTATTTCGAACATCCCTGGTTCTGGAGGTTAAAGTCCCATAAAATATAGTCTCCATAAACAATGTTGCATGACTCACGGTTGGAGCACTTCTCTGGCTTGGATGGGCATGAAACTACCAATTCAATCTTCAGTACAAAAGATTAAGAACTGTGTTAGAAAATACCTGATTCTTTGATGAATAATTGAAGATACAAGCCCACATACATACAAACCTCAAGGGAGAAGTTAACTACAATACCCAAGGTGCATTTCAGCAATACACATCCAATGATAGAACTTAAAATTCTGTGACGTGTGCTGTTTGCAGGTGAAAGCTAAAGATAAAGGTGTTGAGAAAAACTGGTTATACAATCTGCAGATTAAATCAATTCACTTTTGGATTATTTTTTTGAACTATGGCGCCATATTTTATTCACGAAGCATTTTAAAGTTGCTACCACTCTGATTCACGCCTCTGGCCTCTTCTCCATACATACCAATGGCGGCTGAGGCTCATGGGTATTGTAGTATTTAGACCTGTCAGCTATGCCAAACTGATGGACAAATC
This sequence comes from Adelosebastes latens, assembly GCA_916700685.1. Classification (NCBI taxonomy): domain Eukaryota; kingdom Metazoa; phylum Chordata; class Actinopteri; order Perciformes; family Sebastidae; genus Adelosebastes; species Adelosebastes latens. Next base: position 106,997 of record CAKAKR010059791.1, read on the forward strand.
ATGATTTCTCATAAGTGTTCAAAACATAAACCTATAAGATCTTTACATTATCTGTGAGACTCTCATTTTTCAATCTTAAGTAACACTTTTTTTCAGGCCTGAACTAAAAAAAATCCCCGTATAATCATCAACTATAAAATGCATACTGTGCATGTGAGCATGTGCTATTCAAATAAATGATCAGCGATGACACTCAGCACTTAAAGTAATAGATTGTGCTTGGATGATGATTAGCTCAGATCTATCGTGTTAATGGCATGGCGGGTGGATGAAGCTCGTGTCTACTTTCATTTTCCCTTAAAATGCAGTCAATGCATGATCTAATTTGCGCTAAAAGATAGGATGCCATTCCCTTTCAGCCCCTCATCAAGTACGCCCTGTTTTTGCTTTTATAGTATATGCCCACGACAGCAAGAGATGATCAGGTTCAGCTGTAAATGGAGTCCTGCCATAACAACCATTACCTCGTTGTTCACCCTTCCATGTGACACTTCACAGCCTTAATTACAATCCACCGCCTGTTTGTTGGAGAAATCCAGACCTCCCAATCCGGTTAAGTGTGAGGGGAACAAATTGTGATTACTTGATAATAGACACTGTTACGTCTGCCCCATTAACCATGCTCCATTAGCATAAACAGGGGTTTGGCTGACCATAAATCAATGGTTTATCTGAGCTGCTTGTTGTGATGGAGAACATCTTTTGTGCTCCACATGTACTGCCATCACCTACGCAGTCGAATGAAAATGAACAGTAGTGTGCTGTGAATTGTTACGAAGACCTTCTGAATGTACTTACAGAATATCATGTGTTTGGAAAGATTTTATTTTACTTAAACATTGAGTTTTCAGTTCTGCATTGTTTGTCCACAAACTGTTTCTGTGGATGGGGAGCAAAATCCCAGCCCTTCTTGAGCAGAATATAACTATTTGAATAATGGCTTTTGCAGTCGTTTAAAACGCAGAAAAACTAGCCGGTGTGTTGCGGAGCAGCGTCGGGTGGAAACCTGCAGCCCCGCAGCGAAAGCTCCACCGGAGAGGCCGGATACACAGCCATATGGCGTTAATGATCAAAGTAAGCGCGCTACATATATTGACCGTCATCTTTTCTTATAAAATGTCCGGTGTAATTGGTAACACCGGTGTTGTCACAAGTTTATTAACCGGTGGGAAAATTTCCTCACCATCACATCCCTACTAGAGCGTCATTTTATTGGCCTGTCATATCAGAAGAAATGTTCATTTCTGGTCAATGCCGATATTTCATGTTAAAGCGTTTATCTTCCAACACCGATGACTTGCCGACATCATCATGCATCCCTAAAACAAATCTATTTAATTTCCAATCTAGGAGGTACATTACAACCACACTTCTCCCGCTCCATTTCTACCCTACTCCAATTCTGTTTAGTTGGCCGTGCAGCTCTCGGCTTCACCTCGCCCTCTGGGACAATCCTGAGTAAAGCTTAGAGTAACTTAATTCAATTTATGATTTATATTATTATTTTCCAACAATGTTTGGCTTCACCTTTCATTTCCAGTCCCCTCGTGTCCCGCATGTAAGCCGAGTCAAAATAACACTCTTGGAAATCTCAATACCCAGGCAAATGCAATAAACTGTGAGTGGTGTTAGTAAGTTGACTGTGAAGTATATGAGTTCAAGATTTTACAGTCGATGTTGTAAACACCCAGCACTGGATATGCATGTCTCTTCCTGGGAAACGAAATATGCGGCAACAAAGGCATAGATGGATTTTAAATGTATTTATGGAGGCAGCAAGAGTGGTTTGTTCGAAATAAACAGAACGGTGTATTTCCCATTGTTTATTGCATTTGTAAGCTTGTATATTTATCAAAAGCTTCAGTAGCGATGCGTTTAGGACCCTTGTTCTGTCCATCAGGTTCGAGGATGTTAATATCTGGCACACTCTTTCCCTCTGTCGCCTGTTTTCACTCCTTCGGCTCACCTGGGCCTTACTACATCTGCCTTTTAATTGCCTGTGTTTCAATCCCTGCAGTGAAATTCAACACCTCATTAAAGCCTTCTGCAAAACCTGAATCATTCAGTGAGGAATAGGCAATTAAAGGGACGTTGGCATGGAGTTCCTGTTGGCTGATTTATTGATTGGCTGACTGTGGTCGGTTACTTGTATGTCTCACATCCATCCTCTTTTTTTATGGAGGGGTTTTTACATGATGTGTCTCCAAACTGTCATTTCTGGAAGCAAAATGACATCTGTTCAGGTCATGTGGTTGTGAATTGTCGGTCGTTATACAGAATACTTGTATATTCACTTAGCACACTTACAAATATTTAAACAAGAAGACCAAACACCTCTCTGAAGAAAAATGTTTAAAATGAAATCTAAAATTTGAAGCACAGTGGACATAAATCATGGATTTCCTGGATTATGCAGAGTAATTTAAAGATAAATGACTTTTTAGCTCTAGATACACATTAGAGAATGCACTATATTACCTAACCTCTTGTCTTAGAGTCTCCAGCTGCAAGGTGAAGTTTAAGATAAATTGATCCAGTATACAACACCATTCCCCCCAGCATTTGGTTTCAAATCACTTCCTTTCCCCTATTGGGATTTTTTTTTCATCATCATGGAGTCTGAAATAGTGACAGCCATTGGGTTTTGGTGTTTTCATTACATAGTTGAAACAAAAACAGCATGTTTGGGAATGAAAACCATAGCTACCTGCTGAAAGTGGAAAGTATTTTTCCTTGTGGTTTGTTTGCTGGGCCTGTGAGTACGAGGCTTTAATTTGAGCTGCACCCCGGCAAAGATGATTAATGGAATTCCTATGCACTCGGACTGGTTCTCACAGGTGATTTAAAGGTATAATAATCCTTTACGATATTGCTCTGTGGTTTCCAGGTCATTAAAATAACACCAAACGTGTCAGAGGAACACAAACAGTTCATTTAAAACAGATTGCTGGCCTAGCGCGGGACTGGGACCCCAGACACCGGGGAGCTATTGCTAAGGTGTCACTTCTCTTGCTGTTTGCATGGAAGAAAAATGGAAAACATTTAGTGTGGCTCATATCTCGAATTTCCTGGATAATCCACACACTTATGGATGAAGCATTGCCCAAGAAGAGTATTTGACTGATCTTCAAAAGCTGCATGCTCTGGCATGTCTGTGTGTGCTTACTTTTACAGGGGAAAAAGCTCATCTTTGTGAGGTTTTTAAACACATTATTCTCTGTGTTCTCAGTGTTTTAAATAATAAACACATTTTTACTGAATGAAAATATAGGATGTCAATTTTCCCATTTTTAAAAAGCTGAAAAACAAATTAGAATTTTGCCATGTGGAGAAAAGTATACTATACTACCAGTTTTACCCCTTTACAGGTAAACACTTACCTTGAGTTCTGGCTGAAATTATTGTACCACCTTTGCCCCTTACTGTACACCCTTCCTCCAGTTAAGTACCTCTCTGTTAAATATTCAATCTATTTTAATGTTAATTTGTATTCTTGACAGGTATGCAGCCCTCTTGAACCATTAGTGGACCACAGCATACTTCTAAGCTGCTCGGAGAAGCATATTAGTATCCAGGGGACGGTACTTTCATAGTTTCATTCATATTTATGAAATAGAAGTCAACGTGTAAGCTACAACAATACAATCTCTGAATTGTCTGATGTAAAGTTTGGTGTACCCCAGGGATCGGTCATTGGCCCGATGTTTTTTTTCTATTTACATGCTTCCCCTTGGTGAAATCATTTGCAAATAGGATATTAATTATCACTGCTTCGTTAACGATACACAGCTATACGTACCTGTAAAGCCAAATGACCTTTCCCAACTCCTACGTTTAGAGGCATGTCTGTCAGAAATTAAAAAAATTATTAACTTTTTGCTGTTAAATGCTGATAAAACAGAGTAATTAGTTGTTGGTCCAGCCAATATGGGCATTTGTAATAGAACTTGAGTGTGAAAGGAAAACTTCACCCACAAAATGACTATTTGTATATCAATTACTCACCCCTTGTTACCTTGAATTCTTAAAGAAAACTTCAATTTACTCGCATGCGTCCATGGCGAACGGAGAATCAAAAAAATGAGAAAAGTCTTGATAAATTGAAGTAAATTGTGGCCTCGTTTAACAACAGCAAAATTATATAAAAACTTCAGTTTACAGACTCTCACACAACCCGTGCAGTATAATCCAAGTCTCATTTATCCAGTCGTATGCTCACTACCCTTTAACACATGCATTTTCGCGATAACCTTAAAATGTAAAACCCTTTGAACACACTTTGCGCGTCTGCACAAACGTGAGACTGTTTATGCAGAAGTGTTTTTAAAGCTAATGTATCTATAACCAAAGGATTCAATATTTGACGTTGCTACCTGCTGTGTCAGGTCATGACTGCATCCTGTCTCTGTATTTTGTTCTTCCTTTCTTCACTTTAATTTCTTTATTCCTCCTCCGTTTTGTTGTACTTTATTGTAAATTACACTCTAATTGTGGGTGGGTAGGGCATGGGGAATAGCATTTTATTTTGCTTTTATTTATCATTTGTTCATGTTCTTGTGTTTATGTTGTGTTATTGGTTGTTTAATTGAAAAACTTTGATTAAAAACTTGGTTACTTAAATTCTGTGTCTGGTAATATTCCCGAAAACTGCTGCTAAGGGGTTCATTCTTTTGTTTTATTAGCAGACTGTCAGTAAGATTAGACTGGACTATTTTTTGGGGTGCACTGTATGATTTGCCTCCTTTTCACTCACTGTCCTATGATTTGCGTTATTTTGTGAGATTCTTTGGTTGCATTAGTATTTGGTTTCACTTTCTCTCCTTCAAGCCCACCAGTAAAGTGGTTCTGATCATTTTAGATTATTTATTGGATTTTACTTATTAGGGTATTGAGCACTAATACATATTTAGTCTTGATTCAATCCACTTGTTTCTTTTCGGACTGCTGGTGCCTCTTGTTGCTGTAGGGATTGCATTAATGCACTATTAATCCAACATGGACACCAGAAAGGAATCCGTGAGCAAAGCGCCATCTCTGCCTTAGGTTTTCCACTGTGATGCCATCTTAAGGCTTTATTCTAAAATATGGTAAATTTTTTTACAGTGATTGACTCTGGTATCGGTAACTAGTAGAGCTGTCCCCATTAGAAAAGATCTGCTACTGAGAGAAATTAATTCACCCAGTGACAGGAACCATAGAGCCACAGATCACCAGGGGCAAATTATAGAAAGTGTATACCGTACAGTATATTAAAATGTATATATTAATGATATGTATAAATTATTGTCACCCAGTAAAGCTTAATGTTGGGATCAAGCTTGTACCCCTCCAGGTACCCTGCTAGTGCATGTCACATAGAGTTGAAGAGGAATATGTCCCACAGTTTGGATGCCCACTCAATTTCAGCAATCAAGATATGTCCTAATTAAAGCTCTTGCCACCGGTCATAATACTCCGAATAATTCACAGTCATCATTCTTCCTCCATGCTTTATTTTTCCTGCTGGGAATTATAGCAAAGCCTCGCAGTAGATATCTTCGTGGTGGGTATACATCTGTATTTCTTGTTTCAGACTGCTGAATCTCTTCCAGGCCTAGTTTCCGTTTGATCTATAAAAAGAGGATGGGAAGGTCAAGTTTCTTCCCTGGAGAGCGAGAGAGTGTCCTGCTGAGCTTCATTTAAGCTACACATGATACTTTGCAGTAATTAGGCATCTTTGTTCGAGATAAAATAAATTATAACTGAATGTGCCACTCATGTTCAGACAACCCAGTCTCCTACAAAATTACATTCCCATACAACTAAACCGCATCCTCAATTACGTTTGGAGAGAAAGGTATTTTCTCCCGGATTACGGTCGCGGTTTTAAACACGTGATTAACGCTGTAAATTGAAACAAAACCCCCAACAAAACTACTTACTTTGGTTTAGTAAAAAAAACATAATTGTTTGGTTTAAAATGACAACATTGAAACAAATGCTAGCGACAGAATTGGCGAAGTTGGCAGAAGTAAACACGTGTGACTACGTCCAGTTTTCAAAATAAAGTGTTAACAAAGGGAACTATACTGTATACAAAATACATATAAAGAAATAAGATTGATTGGATTACATTCACCAGAAGTATAAAACATGTTACTGGTCCCTTATAAATAATAAAAGAAATACCACAGATATGTGAAGGAAATATCTTTAGTGTTTGATTTTTGGTTTGCTGGAAAACATGTAATAAATAATGCCTGACAATGACTGATATATTTGACTTCAGGACATCTCTGATGACATATCTGCTGAAAATCAAACATTTTTACTGTATTAATTTAGATATATTCCAAAGTAAAAAGTCCCTAGAAGTGTGAAGTATGAATCAACTTTTTCTCATGGTCTAGAGTTAAAAAAGTTAACAAAAATCGCAATAAATCATAATATTGAATAGCAACACTTGTAGAGTCGCAATACTTTAAAATCGCAATACATATCAAATCGTATCATGATAGTATCGAATCGGTAGATAAGTGAATCATCCCAGCCCTAGTAAAAATACCAAGTATTTCCTTTATTATTATACTGTATATTATTTGTAAATACACTATTATTTTTATTTTTATTTTTATTTAATTTTTGCTACTTAACTTACTGTTTTCTTAATGGAGCTTTCCAGCAAAAAGTATTTCACACGATTGTACTTGTATAACCGGTGTGACAATAAACATCTTGAATCTTGAAAAACATCCTGGTATGGCTTAAAATGACTATGTAAGTGAATGTTGACTTCTAGTTTCACACATGACACAAACAGCGGTCTCCCTTAGTGGACGTTATTGTTTGTTATATTCATTATTCCATGTAACTTTCAATAACGTTATTATTCCACGTAACATTCATTAATTGTCGCTTGATATACTACGTCAACTGCTCTGTGCGTCGCTCGCTGCACTACGTGACTCGCAGCGGCCGTCCGCGGACTATTTGTGATACATTAGAGACAAACGTAATCTGTGACAAAATACGTTTCCCTCCAAACGTACTTGAGAATGCAGTTTAGTCGTATAGGAACGTAATTTTTAGGAGACAGAGCTGGCTCAGGAATTCTTCAGGCCAGGTCTGTAAAGACTATGGATCTAATTATAGCAACCAGGGGAATCCAGTTCAACATAATCAGACTGCCTCTGTGGCTGGAAAAGTAAATAAACATGAAATATATATGTTACTTAATTACTATGGTGGAGTGTTGTAAAACAAATAACAAAAATGCTTTTACGAAAATTGGAGATGTTCTCTATACTTTAAATTGATCACTTAAGTAAGAAATTCTTACATCATGACATTTTCACTTTATGCCATACACTTCCCAAGACACTACAATAGATGCTTGGCCCTACTGGCTTTAGTTTGGATGTCCAGAAAATCACAGATTTCAACTTTTTAACAACTTTCTCTGCAACTCTAAGATTTCCCATCAGGCTATTTTTGGAACAATGGCTCATATTATCCAAAGAGATAACATACTGTGGCCATCAAGTTTAACACAATTAAGTAAGGTCTTGCAAATAATTGCTGACATTTGTTCACACAGTACAACTCTCAGTGATGTGATTTCACTCAGACTAGATGCAAGACATTCACATAACACCTGACGCCCCCACCACACTACAAAACTCACCGTCACCGCCTCTTATTTATGCAATATGCATACCCTACCCACTCACACATCCACACAAGCACACTGCAGCCCATGAATAATATCTCTTCCAAATCATTTGAAGTCCTACCACGATTTGATTTTTTTTAAAAGACAAGATGTCCCAATTCTGTGGCACAGAGGTATACGATACGTGACTTCACATTGGTCAGATTATGCTTCATGACAGGAAAGAGAGATTTGATTAAGGATATTAACTATTGTTTGTTGTAGAACAGATTCATCATAAACTGAAAACAATTCTCATTTCAGCCATGCAAACTCCAGACGTTTCTGTCAGTACTCAAAAAGCAGCCAAAGTTCCAGCCAAAAGTCATTTCACAATTTGGACACATATTGGAAAATAGGAAAAAGGAAATTTAATGCTGATGTAGCAGATGCAACAGTTAAGCAGCAGAACACCAATTTGTTAGTGCCCGTTTAAACTTGAACATATGGCATAACAGAATTAAATTGTGTCCTCTCAAAACAGGTGGTGCTGAAAGTGTGGTGATGTAGGGACTACTTAAAGGGTTGTGTGCAATACAGCTGAATAATGGCTTCCTGTTACTTCCTGCTCTCCAGTCACTCATAGATTTGCAAGACAGCGTGAAATAGGTCAATGCGTCAAAGTTCAGAGAGGTTAAACAAAACCAACCATGCAAATTTATCTCTGCCAACAGTATGTCATTGTCAGGTCAATGTATCTAAATTACTATCTTTGTGGGCAGGGGGAGAAATATTGACGTGTGAGATTAACCTGTGTTGACCGACACCAAATCACAGCGGACTAATCACCAAAAATTGGGACTGGTTGTGCTGCTTTCTCCTCGTGGTTTCATGTTGCTTTTATGCTGCTGGCTGCATACTGATGATGTGTCACCTCTGAAATATACTGTACATGTTTTTTTGGATCTCTATTACAGATCTAATCATTAATTAATAATCACCTCAATGTCTTCAGCCAACAATGGTTCCTTAATCCCAGGTAAATAAGATAAATATTTGAAACGCATAAATAAGTGGTATTTACCTCTGTCTGACCTTTACTCTATAGTACTATGTGGGAAAACTGCCAAAAGTCGAGTAGTTAAAATCCCTCTGGTGTAGAGGGGAGATTCTAGAGTACTTCTGGCTGTCAGGCGCTTAAAACACTAGACAGGGCTCTCAGAGAGCACGGAGAGACAAAGGAGGCTAAGCCAAAAGCAAAGACACTCTGCTAAGCCAATGTGAGGCTGGAAATCATGCATGTAAACTCTCTCAAACACACACACACACACACACACACACACACTGGTTCACTTTTGAATTCTGTGAGAAAAAAATGCTTATTTCTGGCAGAGAGTTAGATGAAAGGTTGATATCACTCATGTCTGTCCATTAAATATGAAGCTGGTGGCAGCTGATAGTAAATATAAAGCTACAGCCAGCAGCCAGTTAGCTTAGCTTGGCACAAAGAATGGAAACAGGGGGAAACAGCTAGTCTGGCTCTGTCCAACGTTAACAAAATCCACCTACCACCACCTCTAAAGCTCACTAATTAACAAGTAACATCTTGTTTAAACCGCACAAAGAACAAAGTGTAAAAATGGTAATGTTTTACGATGGGCTATGTGCTGGTCTATTTCTTTGCTTATGGGAGTTTTGTACCGCAGGCAGTATGGCCTGCGTGAACTGCTGCGTCTCTCACACATGTGGTGTCCACACCAACAGCGTTGCTGCTGCTCTGCTACTGCTAGCCCATCCTTTCTACAAAGAGTTTGCCTTTTATAAAGGTCATTTCATTTCATTATAATGTCATTTATATTTATTTTAGACAGAAAAAGTTCCAGAAGCCTGTGCTCATTTATAAATGATAGTGATAATCCACAATTAAAAGCCAGTACTCTACTAATTTATGGAGCTGTGCAAGTCACTGCATTCTCCACTGTCCTGCAAATATTTCAGAATAAAAGCCTTGTGTTAACAAATGAAGGGATTCTGTCCACAGAAAAAATGCTAGAGGGCTTTTATTTTGGAACAGAAACAGGAGTTATACATTTGTTATACAGAATACATTTTTTACTTTTTTCCGTGACATATTCTACAGATACAGACATTGAAACTGTTGTCTTGCGCTGGCATGATGTCAATATACTGTCAAAGGATCATTTTAACTGTCTATATATGTTGTGAACCGTGCGTGGCACGCGGAAAAAATACGCGAGACCTCGAATCTCAAGAAGAGGCGCTGCTGTCGCGCTGCTCATGCTGGCCTTGTGACTGCTCTATCCTGTTAACATGGGCCCAGAAATAAAAAAAAAACTATGGGTTCCACGACACACAGGCACTGCTCGCACAGATAGGCCCAGTCGTTAGAGGTGCTCGTAGTTACCGTTGAAGAGAGCTTGGCTAGCCGTTTCCCCTTGTTACCAGTCTTAGTGCTAAGCTAAGCTAACCGGTTGCTGGTTGTATTATATTCAACATACAGATATGACTGTGGTACCAATCTTGTTATCTAACCCTAAAAAACAAATTAACATATTTTCCAAAAAGTTAAACCTTTGCTTTAAGAAGGGCTGTCCTCAACCAAAGAAAGTCTTAGTCGACTAAAATTCATACGATTTTGTCGACTAATCGATTAGTTGATTTAATCAACAGATCTGTAAAGTTTCTCCACAAAGAATCATACAAAAGCACTACTTTTAGTCTTGTTTTTTTTTTACCAGAGATGTGCTCGTACATTTCATGGAAATAATTCATTCAGCTGAAAAAAAGCATAAAAAAATGACTCAACTAAAAAAAATCTTCGTGGGCTAAGACTAAAACGACTGATTATTTGGTTAATCTACTAAGAGAGGGCAGCCCTAGCTTTAAGGAACAGCTCCTGATGTTCCACAAAGTGGAAAACAGAAGTGGAGAATCTGGTGTTGCAGTCGGTGGCTCAGACACCGGAGAAAAATCAAATCCTGCATAATCTCTATTGGGGGAAAATATACAGAATTATATTTTAGTTTGAGATATGTCCATCTTCTCTTGTTGCGGTGAAGTCATAATTAATGTAAGATTGATTTATATTTGTTTCTGTTTTTTGCCACTGAGTCACGGTTTCCAGTCTCTCCTTCAAGTGTCTTTTGAGAGAGTGAGACAGACAGACAGGCAGAAGGTTAAACAGATGCCAGATGTTTAAAAGTGTCTCTTGAGTGTCTTTGTGTGTGTGCATTTTTCAATTGGAAGCCCAATTCCAAAACTTGCAATGCAAGCAAGCGTGTCCAAACTGAACAGAATATCAATAACCCGCCTCTTAAAGAAGTAATGGCCACCTCTGCTCCTTCTGAAGGTGACTTTGTTTTAGTAATGGCTGTCACAAGGACCTATGTTGAAACTTGAATTGATTTGCAGTTATATTTTCTCCCTCTTGCGCTTAAAACCCGCGGATCAGTTATTGCTGTATATGCTGATGCCAAGGTCATTTTGAACGTAAGAATGATAGAGTCTGACATTAGCCCCATTGCCTCTGAATGGGCAGATGCTTTGCTTCGGAAAGTAGGTTGCCAAGTGTCTGCTTTGATAACCCATTGGGGCTGGCTGAGAGGAGTTGGCAGGCTTGTGGCGGGAAACTCCCTGTGCGTTTACTCAATGTAGATAGACTCCGCTGCATTACCATTTAGAGCACAATGAACACACAACACTGTACGGCTATACCTCACACACACATATGGAACACACAAGAGCTCCTTGAACATTTAACCTTAACACAGTCATTTGGAGAATGCCGTATACGTGTGAATGTGGGCGTATGGTTTGTTTTAACAGCTTTTAAATGTAGTTATTCTTAAGACAAATCAATATTAAATTAGTGATTTTAAAGCACTTTCAGAAGCCTGATTATTGGACAAAACTGGGCTGAACCATTATGCTTGCTTTTTATACTGGGCCTCCTTTTTAGTAATCCACTCAAAGGCTGTGAAGAAGAGAAAAAAAAACGATTTTGCCCAGGATTATGGCCGATTGTGATTTTTCATTACCTTTTGTTCATTATAGCCCACTTGCTAATCCACAGTAGTTCTATTCCATCTGCCACTCCCAATAAAAGCTGAAAGGATTATTGCCTTTCTTCACTTCCTTAAATATATTATCACCTTTGGAGTTTCACAGTCAAGATGGTGGTCCGCTCATATCACGAGTCAGTTGAACTATATAAAAGCAGAGAGCGTTTGGCATTTAAGGCATCTATCCTCTCCATTAATCCTGATGTGTTGATTCAGGGTTGACAGGTGTGTTTTTTGTGTTACAGTTCTTTTCCTTTTCTCATTTCATACAGTATATTTTACCCTTTTTTTCTCTTGCTTTAGCAGTTTCTTTTTGTCTTTCTTTTATTTTCTCTCTTATCATTGCTTTACCCACTGTGATCTGTTACACCCTCGTGATAACTTTCCCCACTCTTTAACTTCTTTACTCTCACTCATATCACAACTTCTTCCTACCTCTGCTCTGTCCTCGAATGCTGACCTCCTTTGTTTCAGTGGTGGCGGTACGTAGCAGCAGAGAGTGCAGGGACAGAGACACTGAGATAATGAGAGCTGACTGTTAGAGGGCAGGCCTGAGTCTCTACAATGCCTGCCTGTACTGCTGTAGTCTCTGTTATTAACTGGTTTCCATCCCAACATTCAAATTCACAAATTATTATTAACATCACTGAGAAAAACTCCCGGGGTCAGCGTGTCAACGACTAGTTTGCAAAAATGTGATTTTTTTTTTTTTTAACCAGGGAAAACCCTTGCATGTTTTGAAATCAGAACTGTGCTATGACAAGTGATTCATTTTAGTACAAAATAAGTATTCTTCTAATTTTGTGTAGGGATGCACCGATTCATAGTCTGAACATCGGTATCAGCTGATCTTTGCCTCGTTGACTGCCAGAATATCAGCAAATAAGATGACATTCGCCGATGGCAGTTGCCGATGTTTATGTGTCGTGTCTGTCACATTCATTTTGTGCTGGCTAAAATGTTGTGTGGTTAGCTGCTGTCGGAGAAGACATCATTGATTGCACACGACTCTGGCATGATGTAAGAGGTCAAAAGGTGCCGTTACGCACTGTGCACGTGTGGTTTGTTTTGGAAGTGAGAGAAAATGTAGGCCGAGTGGGAGTACTACACCGTCTCAAAGAAAGATTAGCAACATGCAGTTTGTAAGACATGTTCCAGTGACATTTCAAGAGGAGGTACTACAAGCAAGAATTTTAACACATCAAATCCCATCACCCATTTGAAGAACAGACATCAAGGGGATCCAGAGTGCACATATGCGACCAAAAATCTGTCGAGTGTGACTAAACATTTTCATTGGTCGCACCTGTGCCTGACATTTAGCAGGTTATTTCACAAGCGGGGAGGGCAAAAAGGGTGTGTGTGTGTGTGTGTGTGTGTGTGTGTGTGTGTCTTTGTGTGACACTACACTATTTTAGCGACAAAATCCAGTTGATTGAAGGAGATGTTTTCACAGCAATATGAAATAGATAATAAAGAGGGAATTATGACCTGTTTAACTTCATAACAAAAAAACAGTATATAAATGGTAATAAAGCAGTAGATGTTGACGTACATGGGATTTATTGTTTAACTTTTGTTTTTTAATCGTTGTATCAGATTTACATAGAGAATTGTGGAATTGTACAGGTATTGGTATCGACTAAATTTCTGGTATTGTGACATCCCTAGTGTAGGCCTATGTGAACTGACAAAACACTTAAAATGTATTATTGCGGCGCCAAAAGGCGAGGTGAAAATTTTTGGGTGAACTTAATTATGTGCTGGTGCACATAAATGAAAAAGTTAGGCACACCAGTGCAACCAATGTAAAAAGTTATGTACAACGATTACCTGAAAGCTGATAAAAAATGGAGAGATGAACTGGACATCAAGAAAGCAAAGACCACCAGCAGCAAGACTCAGTTCATGATAACCACAGCATTTGAGAAAGGGAAAAAAATTCACCACCTTGAGTGCCAAAGCTAAGGGGATTACTAACAAAGTGATGAGTTCATTGCGTTAGATGACCAGCCTTTCTCGTTTCAAGACGTGGGGTTTCCAAGCCCGATGGAATATATAGAGCCCCGCTACACACTGCCCAGTCTCCACAAAACCAACAGCGTTGTGGCCACACACATTCGTGAGCTACTAGCTCATTACATCCCTGCCATCAGTTTTACAACTGATATATGGATTTCAGATGCTAGCGCTGCGAGCATGCTTAGCCTCACGGCACAGTGGATTGATAAAGATTTTAACTTAATAAAAGCAGTGTTACACTCCCAGGAGTTCACATGCTCCCTCTCCGTGTCTGATATCTCAGGGGCATTTGAGAAAATGTTTGAAATATGGAAAATAGACAGGATAGGAGAGATAACGACAGAAATATGGCAAAAGCTATGACGGATAGTGGTCTGGCTAGTTTCGGCTGCATGGCACACACCCTGCAGCTGGCTATCCGCGATGGCGTTCTGAGCCAGCGCAGCATCTCGGATGTGTTGGCAATAGGCCCAAAGATAATCGGATGCTTAAAACACTCACCACTTGCCCACTTGCGCCTGCACACCATGCAGATCCAATTGGGGATGAAACCACACTACAGTAAGATGTTGCCACTCGGTAGAATAGTACATTTTATATGATGGAAAGCTTTCTGAAACAAAAGCCTGCACTTTCTGCATATGCCACAAACTACGACCTCCTCGAAACTCTCACTGCACACCAGTGGGGATTAGTTGAAAACTTTATGACCCCGTTTGAGCAACTGACAAGAGAAGTCAGCTCATCAGAAGCATCGGCTGCTGATGTCATCCCCTCGGTGAGTGCCCTGAGACGTCTTTTAAGCAAGGAGGCTGACACAGTCCATGGTGTTAAAAGAACAAAGACAACATTATTAGAGGCTGTAAATAAACGCTTCCATCAAACGGAGTCCGATCCCATGTTCTGCATCGCAACCTCACTCGATCCCAGATATAGGGGCGCCTACTTTGACGAGGAAGTCAAACAACCCACGCGAGAAACACTTAACGCGCATCTGATGGATAGGCCTGCTCCCGCAGCTGAAGATGAGACGCACAGAAAAGAGAGCTGATAACCCACAGAGCGAGAGGACATGAACGGACCGGGCACGGTGCACTCTGCATGACATGTTTGAGGAGATTCTGGAGGAAAATGGACCAGAAAGGCCAAACATGGGGGCAGCACAGCAACTGGATGCTTTCTTTGCAGAGGCCCCCATTACCAGATATGAGACCGCACTCGGATATTGGAGAAATAATCATCTCCGTTTTCCAACACTGGCACAAATATTAAATACCTATGTGCTACATGCACCAGCACGGACAGTGAGCAGCTGTTAAGCTCTGCATGTCATGTCTTGGATGAGAAGAGAAAAAGACTGAGCTGCAACAAAGCAGAGATGCTGATCTGTGTAAAGAAAAACATGTATCTTACTTAGAAGTAGGCCTATGAGGTACTGGTAATTTTCTTTTCTTTTCTTTTTTTGTCATTAATATTTGGAAGATGAAGCCCACTGTATTGGCCATATTTCGTAAAGAGACCCATGTTCAGCCTACTGTAAGTTTAACGGAAAACACAAGAACGCTGTATTCTGTATGGAAGAACACAAGAGTGAAAGATAGTCCTATTTATCTTTGTATTTATTTGTATATATATATATATAAATTTGTATTTATTGGATACGACCTGCACCCTCACATGTTAAATCCCCAGTAGTAAACACTACACATTAAGTAAAGTATGGAAACACTTTGGGTTTCACACATTGTCAGGAAAAGCAGAGCTAGACATCACGGCTAAAGCTGCATGCTGACTCTGTCATGGACAGGAAATTTGCGGTAACATGCGGTCAAGCCAGCCGTCACTCGAATCTCTATGGTCAAATTCAAACAAATGTAACTGTAAAAACACTAGAGTTGGGTCAATTTCCTGTTTTGCTGGATTGCCAGTCTGAAAACATAAAACATTTTCAGTGCATTAAAGCTAGGGTCGGTGATCTGAAGAAACTAGCAAGAGTACACTAGATTTTAAGAAGTATCTGGGCAAGTGTGTGTAGGTGTGAGTGTGTGTGTGTGTGTGTGTGTGTGTGTGTGTGTGTGTGTGTGTGTGTGTGTGTGTGTGTGTGTGTGTGTGTGTGTGTGTGTGTGTGTGTGCTGTTGTGTCCTGCAGGCTGTGACATTGAGATACAGATCTTTTGTTGTGTCAAATTAATTAGCTGGGCAACGTGCCTGCTTCACTCAGTTTGACCCTGGATGTGTTTATGTGTGTGTGTGCATGTGAGCAAAACCTTATTTTTAAATGTTGAGGAGCTTATCTTTTGTGCTCCTTGAGTTTGTTTGCACAGTATTCTCAATTTGAGCACGCCGTTTCTTCTTAATGGTTCAGCTCTCATCTACTGGCAGCTTTTACTGCTGCGCTGACATTCTGCCAATCAACAAATTTTGTCTTGCTCGCCATTCCAGATTCGTGACCATCAAACGGACCAGCGCATCTGGTCTTAACCTCTGCAACAAACTCTGCTCCACACTAACACTCACTCATGAAGGTTCTCCATTTCACAATATGCTGATTTAAACCCACATCAATATTCTCAACACTTTTATTCTGTCACAATTTTTAATCAATTGTGGTTTATTTCGGGAGTCAACGAAGATGTATGTGAGGCTTGTGCATGTTTTAATTTCACAGTGACTTGCAAAGCAAGTTATTTTTCATTAAATTCATTACTAAGAAAACACCCAGTTGTTGTAATGTGTAGTGTCTAGTGTAAATTAACTTTCGGATTTCCAATAAAATTTAAAATAATATCACTGAGTTATTCTGAGACTCTTGAGGAATTTAAAACAGGCTAGAGAGCAGGTGAATTAAATTTCTATAAAGGTTGTCTTGTAAATGCCAGGTCACCATGATAAAAATGAGTTTGCTTAGGGCATTATTTTTATTCACGGCTCTGCTGATCTTTTCATATTTCCTCCTCTCCAGAGAATCTCAAGCCTGTTTAACAAATCCCCCATTTCCCTTCTTCCGTCCAGATCTCTGACTTTGCCAGGAACTGACTGTAGGAAAAAATGCAAAGACAACAGATAAGAGGGACCAAATGTGTTATAATTCTTGGGAACATCGCAGAAAGATGCAGAGAATTAGGTGATCATGTTAACATTGTACACGTATTAGCGTCATCTAAATGTAATGTAATGTAATGTAATGTGAGACTGGCTTCTCGGAGCAGGAGATATATAATTGGCAACACAATTGTTCTAGCTTAGACAGAATACATTGACTGCCAGCGCAGACTTGATATCCACATAATTAGCAAGTGCCAACAATGTAAACAAGAACAGTCTACAGATATGCTAGAGGCTGTGAAGCTAGGCACAGCAATGCTTTGATATGATTGCTGACATCAACATCCTACAATGCTCTCAATGACAAAAAATTGGTAACATGCTAATGTTTACAGTACCAGGCCTCGTGTTCACCATTTACATTTTTTTGCTGGGGTCACAAGAGAGTGCCGTGTCAAATTTGATGCAATTTGGACATACAGCACTTTGAATAATTAAGCGACCAGTGCTCTGTGTAGCAGTCGCTTCAGGGCTCTGTGGACTGAGTTGGACATGTTGTCCTCAGCGGGCCTTTACAGGCCGCGGCTCATTGACTGCAGTTTACTTTTGCTGCTGGGTGCTGGATATACTACATTACAACGGAAAACTTCTTCACTTCCCTGGAGTCAACGAGCATGAACGGATATATGCTACAGGAACAGTCCACTCAGCCATTGCAACTCAAATTGTGTACATTTATTAGCTTATAACATTACGAACAATATTAACGTTACCGCTGGCGAAATACCTCCAGTAATGCTCTACTTTATAACTGCGGTGGTTATGTCAAAGCAAGGACATTAATACATCCACTACATGTATTTCACCAGTGTTTCTGACTGTGACTGGATGTGTGTTTTCCCATGAACCAGAGTGTATTTCACCGGAGTTTCTCACTGTGAATAGCCACAACTTGGGTGTGTGTTTTTTCCCGTGAACCAGAGAGTATTTCACTGGTGTTTCTGAGCATGAGTAGCTGCGACTTGGGTGTGTGACGCAACTATGTCATGGCAGGTGTATTTCTCAGGAGTCCCAAGAAAGCGCTGTGTCGAGTGTGAAGTTGTATGAGCAGTTCTCCAGAGAGCTGCAAGCAGCAATACCACAGACCAAGCAATTGGTCCGTTCTGAAAAGGCACGTTTTGCACAGGCACTGGACTAGTTTCATTCAAAACAACAAATGTCAACGTCATGATGGAGGAAAAGTCAGGGATCACCAAACTCAGAAAGACCCCTCTGGGGACCATGAATCTATCTGATAAATACATTTCAGTCAAAGTGGACCAATTGACCGACCACCAGGCCAATATTACCGTTCCTGCAGTCACGCCTCTAGCATGGCAAATAACACAACAAGTGTCCAACAAGTAGCTCGCTACCCATAACTTTACCCGTAACTTTGTAAACCTGTTTAAATTCCTATCCAATCAAATTCACAGACATCCCGCCCCCTTCTGACACAAAATGTTTATTTGCCAATCAGCTGTCAATCAGTGACGCCTTAACATTAGGCAATGCCAGCAGACTAGCAAGCACACACCAGATTTGACAACGGCCACAGTAAATAGCCAGACCAATAAAAGCCAAACATTATACTATTTCATGAGGCATGTCAGTCGGTAAAAGATGTAACGTTGAGCGCCACTTCACCAAAGTTCACAGCAACTTTTCATGGGACTTTCCGACTGGTAGCAGTCTACGAACAGAGAAGGTAAAGGAGTTGAAAACAAAGCTTAAAACACAACAGTCTGTTTATCAAACTGATCCTGAAGGCTAACGCAGCAACAGAGGCTTCGTTTAGTGGCGCACATCCTAACGAAACACAAAAAGCCCTTCACCTATGGAGGGATTGTAATAGAGGCGATGACTGCAATGGCTAAAACATTATTAAAGGTTCATAAAAGTAAAACAGAAATGTTTGCTATTGGCGATGTACAACTTTGTGCTATGAGTAGCTGTCGGACACTTTCATTTCATCAAATTAGCTCTCAGAAGGAAAAAGGTTGGAGACCCCTGTTCTAAAGCATTGCACCAACTTCTATAGGAAAGGTCATGTGCTTTAGATATGGCCAGAACAGCAGCTTAACTTCATCTTCAAACTGGCCTGTCATGCCCCGTCCATATACAGTTAATCCTTTGCGTGGCTCAATTTGTGGTGACCCTCCAGTGGCAGTCTATAGTAGTGAGCAGTAATAATCAAAGGCTATAGCAGAGGTGGATGAAAACAACGACATAGATGAGGTGGAGGTTGTCTTTTATTTGCTGCGAAGACCCGAGTGCTCTCAATAAGGTTCAGGTAAGACCAACATTATTAGAAAAGCTCAAAAGTGGAGGCAGGCCAGTGCCACTTGGATTTACAAGGGCAAAGCCAATCATAACCAATTTCATCATTCTTGTGTGTGAATGCGCAGGTCGTCTAGTGTGTGAGAGAGATGAGGTCGGTGTGCGTTTCTCTCTGTGTGTGCTTGTGTGTTGCGTGCCTGTGCATGCTTGTCTTTATAATCATGCTGAGCAATGCACCAATCCCTCCAGGACCAACATTTAAATCTTTGGTCCGACCCATCCATCTGTCTCTTGCTCTAGGCTGACTGAGTGCGATGTTGGCTCATAATTCATGCTGGATAATATAATACACAAACCAGTCACATTATACTAGATTTACACCTGCTTACCAAGGCTATGATGTGACAGCAAAACACTACGAGGAATGCCAGACAGACAGCTGGGTACTCACACAAATAACTCCTGTTCTGATAAAATGGCCATTATTTAAGCCTGTGATAGAAAACACATTTTATCAAACATATGGTAAAGTAGTTGCAAGTGTAATTTTGGTCACATCCACACTCATTCACTAATTTGCAATCACGAAGCTGATCAGTGATCTGTCCCAGTGAAGTATTCATAGGCGTTGGAATAGGGAGGACAACGAGACTTGATGTCCCCCCACTTTTAGGTGTTATGGTAATAAAGTGGTAACGTCTAAGCCAGGTAGAACATTGGCGATAATATCTATATGGCAAGTAACATGCTGAACCTTTATCCAATCATAATCAACCATTGTGTAGCCAAATTCAAATGAAATCAAAGTGATCAGACATCCAGCCCGCTATCGTTTTATAATGACCAAAAAAGTATTTTTCCACTTCTCAACAGATGGGGTCGGCTTGAAAAAGGCCCGGGGTGAAGGTGGCTCGCAGCTCCGATCCGTGAGTTTTAGCTGTGAAGTGCTCGTTGTGTATTGCGCCATCTCTCCCTGCGGGGAGGGTCGGGGCTCCCGGTGTGTCTGTCAACCGGGGTGGACTGTCCTCAGTGCGACGGGGATCAGCAAAAATATCGGCAACCCACCCAGCCCGTCTTGAAACGCAGACCCCATCTGATTAAACTGTTAACTAGAGCACAACATTTTTCATAGATCTAGCATTTAATTTGGCTCTCAAAGTGCACCACATTGATGCATTTAACTTAAAATGTACAACATTTTCTTCTGGGGGAGCATGCCCCTGGACCCCCCTAGATGGTCTGAGATCCACCCACCACAGTCTCACAAAGTCCTGTGGGAAATACGGTATTACGTCATAAAAAGTCTGTAACTTTACTTTAAGCCATTTTCTCACTTATACATGGCCGTTAAAGTAAACAGAAAATATAAAACGGCCGAATAACAGCGTTAGATGATGCTAGTTGTAACGTTACGTTACCATAACAGCAGCGGCGCAGAAATTACTTTTAACATGGGGGCGATGAAGTAACATTGAGAAAATCAATTTCAAGAGACAACTACTAACAGAAAAACACGTGTTGATTATCCTAACATGTCATGCATTGGTGGGGACAAAAAGTAAGTTTACAGAGTTACAAAGTAAGTAAGAATTTACAGAGCACCACGTCGATTAAGTCGACAAATTGCCCCAGCCCATGCACTATACATTATTTATTCTCTTTTATCTCCGAACACTCTTTGTCTGATCAAACAACTAAATCTGCCACCATATCCTACCTGTTATCTACAGTAACCCCCCTACTGTTGAACATTTTTTGCTTATCTTTTTCCTCCATCATTTGTGTTTACTCTCCCTCACTCTGTTTTCCCCTTCATCTCTTGCCACAACATTTCTGCCAAAGGAATCTGGCATGGCTGCTAATTTCTGATTCGGCCTGGAACAACAGAATATCAAAGAGTCCTTGTCGCCAGGATGTCGGCACTACAGGGAAACCATCTCACAGGGCAACACCAATGCTACGCTTTATAAGAGACTGATACAGATTCTTGAAGGAGGAGTATTTGACATTCTTCAAAGCTTATTTTTCAAGGTGTGTGCAAGTGTGGAAGAGCAGCAGTAGGGGATGTATCTGCCCCTGCCACTGATAAGAAATGACTTTTAGTTGACACCTTGCATGCTGACCAGTAGTGCTGCAAAGCTATGAGATGTTACTCAGACACACAAACATATGCACTCATAGAGAAACACACACACAAACCTTTGCCGACTGGAGCAGTTCTGCTGTGAGATTACATCTCCCTCTGATCTATGAAAAAAGTGTCGTCCCCTCCCACGGGCCAGACGGTAAACAAAAATCACAAAATGCTACACTACACACAACAACAAACAGATGACACGTCTGAGAGAGACCAAACAAGCATCTAGAAATTATTCATGCGCTCTGTTTTAGATCAGGGATTTTTCTTCTCTGTAATCAGTCATTGTTGAAGTGATTATTAAGCAGGGATGGATGCTACAGAGGGGAGGGCGCAGAAAAAAGAAAAGACTGGACAGAGATTTGAGGAAGGAGAGAGAGATGATGATAAGAGAAAGACGAAGATTAAAGAGATGACAGAGTTCAGCGAAAGTGTTTAGGCTGATAATGAATGTGTCTGCATTTAGATGACATCAGGCTATGTGGTCATCTCTGATGTGAATTTACTAGCTCTGATTACATAGCTGCAGGCTGCACACACAGTCATGTAAAATCACTTAATACTTTAAATTGATGTGCCGTATAATTAAATGATTAAAATTAGCATTTTAAGTCATTTTAATCCAACATTTTGCCAATACCAGAAGCATGATAGTCACTTAATGGATCACTGCCAGTTACTATACCTGTATTCCTCTTATGGCGCCAGTGTGTCTTATGGACCTGATAAAATACCCCCTTTTTATCCAACCACTGCGTCAGTTCAAAAGCCCCAGCATACTGCAAACTAGCATCGACCCCCAGTTATAGTGGTGTAAAGTGTCCCTATCAATAAATGCTGAAGGTTGCCAGCTATTTAATCAGAAGACGCTGCTTCATCTAAAAAACACAGAGGGGGACAAAAGGAAATGTGTCGGCTGTGCTGAGAGTAAAAAACTGAGGGGAACCACTTAAAATAATGAAAATACACTCTTCTGAGTTATAAGCAATTTATTGTGATGAAACCATCACTGATGCATCATATTGACTTCTTAAGTAATTTCTTTCATACAGAGAGAATTAAGGAGGGAAACACTCTCATTCTCTGCCTCCAATGCTCACATATATACTGTATATATCAGGGCTGTCAATCGATTAAAATAGTTAATCACGATAAATCGCAAATTTATCACACATATTTTATCTGTTCAAAATGTACCTTAAAGGGAGATTTGTCAAGTATTTATTAC
This sequence comes from Adelosebastes latens, assembly GCA_916700685.1. NCBI lineage: Eukaryota > Metazoa > Chordata > Actinopteri > Perciformes > Sebastidae > Adelosebastes > Adelosebastes latens. The sequence continues at coordinate 129,459 of CAKAKR010059791.1, forward strand.
TCTTATCAACATGGGAGTGGACAAATGTGCTTGTTTTATGCAAATGTATGTTTATATTTATTATTGGAAATCAATTAACAACACAAAACAACGACAATTATTGTCCAGAAACCCTCACAGGTACTACATTTAGCACAAAAAATATGCTCAAATCATAACATGGCAAACTCAAGCCCAACAGGCAACAACAGCTGTCAGTGTGTCAGTGTAATGACTTGACTATGACTTGCCCCAAACTGCATGTGATTATCATAAAGTGGGCATGTCTGTAAAGGGGAGACTCGTGGGTTACCATAGGATCCATTTTCATTCACATATTTTGAGGTCAGAGGTCAAGGGACCCCTTTGAAAATGGCCATGACAGTTTTTCCTCGCCAAGATTTAGGGCAAGTTTGGAGTGTTATTTAACCTCCTTCACAAGCTAGCTTTAAAACTGAGCCTGCGACAACCTTCGGGAGTTTGATTGCATTAATACGTTAAAGAAATTAGTGGCGTTAAAACAAATTTTATTATAGCGTTGACTTTGAAATTAAACTTTAAAATTTATGTTTACCTACGAGTAATGCTTCAAAAGATATCAAATGGCACACAAATGAGATACCTACTGTAAGGATCAACAGATATGTTTAACACAAACTTGTAATTTCAGCATAGAGGATTGGGATGTTTATTGCAACTTCGACAAAATCATCTGTCTTACTGAGAAAACAAAGCACAGCTGAAGCAACTGTAGTTTTGGGATATATGGACACTATCTTATTTTCTTTGGTGAAAAGGGCAGAATGGCTTTATCAGGATCCTCACAACTGCAGGGTGATGAGATGCTTAATTGAAGGTATTTAACATGTTTGACACACATTCAGCCACAGCAGCTATAGCCATCTTGAAGTAGATTTTTGGAGATAGTGTGCAAGTGAATCAGATACTATTTAGCAACAAACAGAAGCAGAATAGTAGCATTGCACCTTATCTTAGCATGAAGAGAGCAATGGTCACATCTACAGGGAAATAAGGTAAGTCTCATTTAAGAAGCAAGAGTGTTTTTTAATGCAGATTACTCTTTTCCTTAAAATTCATGAATATGTAAATCAGCCAGGGATTTTTTTTTTCCCCAAACAACAATGAATTTATGAGATAACTGGCTTCCTTTGACATATTTTAATCTTAACAAAAGAAAAAGCATTAATTTGGCTTTTCATGCTTGAAGAACAACGTAATTTTTTCTGAATCATTTATTTCAAGTGACTCCCTAATTGGCTCTTTTTAACAATAGAATAATTTAACCACTTATAATAAATAATGTTTTAGCCATATCAAGGTAGGAGGTATTATTTTCTGTGGACTTTTAATCAACATTGGTAATTTACATAAGTGATACATAGTCTAATTTGCTAAAAACACGTTTGTTAACACAAACATGTTTTTAAATGAAAAAACAACATTTGACCGTTTTTCTTTCTTTATATGAGAGGACACTGTTTTTAGTATCTATTTATAATTAAGCTTTTTAAATTAAAGGAGAACTGAGCACAATTTGGGCAAAAAAATATAGTGGCCCTAATTTCAAAACACAACAACTCAAATTTTGTCAAACAAAAATAATAAAACTGTAAACACACCATTTAAAAAAAAAAAAAAAAAAGAGGCCGGCAAATAACAAAACATACAACACAATATTTCAGAAAGCAAAATGACATTACAGAAAATACATTTCAGATAATAGATCAGAAAACATTAACAAAATAGAAAACCAAGTGGCATTTTAGAAACAGAACCACATTTAAGAACACACAGCCTTTCACACACTAGAAAAGGTATTAACTTATTTTTATATTGTTAAACGTGATTGGATGTCAATGATGTCACTCTCAGGTAACTAGAGGAGGTAGGAAGTACCATGAAGCAATATCGTTTCTGTCTTTTCTATATATTTTTTTTGTTTGTTTTGTATGTTCGACTACACTTATTATAGAATGAAACAGCACCATCTCTCTGAAAAACTTAGGTTAATTATTCTATGACCCTTATTCACTCTTACTTAAGATACTTTCAGACATTAAAGCTGAAGTAGCAAGATTGGAGCAAATCTGATTAAAAAAAGTTATTTTTATAAAACGGTCGCTATATCGTGACAGTAGTACATGAAACAGGTAACCTTAAAAAAAATCATATGCCTCAGTGTCCTCCGGTGCTCCTAACGGCATCTGCAAGATTTTACAGACCGGAGGAAAACAAGCAGTCAGAGCAGACCTGGGATCTGCTGTCCATCTGCTGTCTATGAGAGTCGGCTGTCAATCATTCGCGAACTCCGACCAAGCGGTCAAACTAGGCAGCGCTGATCAAATATTAATCAATATTATGTTACGTTAATGCCTATTTCTCTCCTCAAATGTTTACGCGGTTTAGCTGTAAAATGAGAAGTTTGTGACCCAGCAGCCATGTTGGAAATCTCTTGAAGGAACGCCAAATACTGGTCACATGACCGGAGTACAGCCAATAGGAACGCTCTCTCAAAGAAATGACCTGTGATTGGTCAAAGTCTCCCATCTTGAGCTAGATTTTTTAAAGCCTGAAAACAGAGCCATGATGAGGAGCAGAAGTCTAGTTTTCTCTCAGAACACTTGAATTACAATATGCTGAAAGGTTATTATGGAATTTTTGCCCAATGATGCCAAAATATACTGCCTACTGCCACTTTAATGATGGCAGGCACGCCACTGAGGTAAGCATGACAGGCATAGGGCCTCACTACAGTATTTTGTAAAAACCTTACCATCCTTCAAAAGAGTCCTTTTCAAATTTGTTAGACTTTTGGTAATTTTCAACTACAATTTGCTGTTCTTTTGTTCCAATGTTAATTCACAAGAAACAATAAAAAAGTCCTTTTAATAAAAGCACTGGGGTCACAGTGATGTTCATCAAAAAGTCAGTTTTTCAGTCAGATGGAGTACATCAGAACAGGAAATTATATTGTTGTGACTTGAAACCTCAGTTAGAAATAAAAAAAATACCCATTTTTATTCCATTTTCCAATTTTATTCTTATTAAATGTTTAGCCGTGAAATGGTTTACATAAGCCAGATATCATATTACAGTACATGCACTTCACGAGTTGAAGTAAATCCAGGTTGGAGATCATGATTGCTACAGTCATCCAACAGCAGCTATTTTTGACTTGGGGACCTTTTTGACCAGTCTGCTCACAAACTGCTTCTCCCACTCTAAAGGCAGTTGACAACTAAGCATTATCCACTAATTTTCAGATACTTCTACTACTATTTTTATTGGACTCTGTAGAAACTCAGCTTTTTGATATTCTGCTTAAAAGGCAATGGCCCATATTAAACAGAGGGCACTGTGCCAGATCTGATGGTTGTTATTTTTCACCAGATGTCACCTCACAATAAGATATCACCTCAGAAACAAGTTGTGAGGGAAGGAAATGGTCTTGAACACCAGTTTAATTTCGGTTCCTGATGTGTTAGAGATCTACTTTAGTGCCCATTTCCAGCAAGTAAAGGCTTTCATGTTTCTTGAGATTTCTGCACAGTGGTAGTTTTGACTCATTGTCTATTTCTAATGCAGTTTGTTTTCAGGTTACCCAGCATCAGTATCTACTGTACAAATTAGCCCTGGAGGTCTATGTCCATGCTTTCTGTGATGCTTTCTTTCTTGCTCTGTCTTTCTCCCTCACTCTTTAAAGATGCACACTTTCTTCGCCAGTGACTCAGTCTTTGTTACTGTGTCCACCTGTCATTCTCTTTCTCACGCACATTCACAACCTCTCTCTCCCTCTTTTCTTCTCACTTTCCCACAGTATCTCTCCCATCCTCTCTCACTCTCTGTATGTGTCAATCAGTGAGAAGAGTAGACCAGACACACGGCCGTCCTCAGAGGGTCACACAGAGCGGTCACTGCCAGCAGGGCCTGTTGACAGCTTTCCGCTCGTTATCCAGAGCCGATACTGGAGACAAATTAGATCCCTGCAGTGGAGGGAGTTGGTCGGAGGCTCCAGGTGTGGCTGCGTAGACGGTGTGGGTGGTCATCAAATCTATAACCCTACTGCCAGACAGAACGATGATATTGGACGATTCTACAAAACCAACGATCTTCACCTAATCTTAAAAGGTATGTTAGATTTGTCAGTTGGTGTTTGTAAACACACAGCATTCAAAGTTGGCCCTCCTCCCTGGCTCAACGAGCCAAGAGAGGGTGAGAGAAAGCAGCGATGATCGCGAGCGAGCTAGAGTGAATGAAGCGAGGGAGCGGCGTTAGTGAGAACAAAGCAGTGCATGAGAGAAATAAAACATTATTTTCTGATTGTTTCACAGGCGTTACGTTCTAAAGCACAAATGAACATGACCACTCCTCTGCACAACCACGTGGGAAGGTGCCGTGTTGCCGGATTTTGAATGAATGCAGCGGAAGGGCAGGCTTCATCCTGTCCTCTCTGCTCGGTGTGTATGCCTCGGTCAAAATGACACACCTAGAGCAGCACACAACAGCCGCTCTGCACACAGCAGAGGAGAGACAGAGAAGTACATAAAAAAGTGGTGGACGGTATTTGACCTGGGAATGAGAACGGGCTGCACGCACTGCTTATTGGCTGGAGGTTACAACCCCACGTGGGACACAAAGGCTGTTTGCAGACGCCCAGAAGAGTACAGAACACAGCAAAGTAAGGAGAAAAGAGGAAATATAGGCAAAGGGCAGAGTCTCTGTAGATGCAGACACCACCACACACATGTAGTGGGTCATAAGTGATGGTTCGGTGGTTTTGTGTCAGTCTATACACTGTTTATTAAGAAAATGTTGCATATTATACCTTTAACTAACCTCTGGTTGACATGCACGGATATTGTAGATATACATATATATGTTTAAAATATTGGCATTGAACATTGAAAAACATTTAAGCTAGAATGCAAATGCGTTCATGGGCCAAAACCTAAGAATGTGTATATGTGTGTCTGGTATTTCTCTCCAAAGCCACTTTATGTATGTCTGCATCTCAATGAGGTGTTAGCCATTGACATTTTAAATTATGACTGTAAAAACACATTCTTCAAAATAACTACTGTCTTAGGAAATGTTGCCCTTTGCTTTCGCACTGTTTTTTTGATTGTTTATTTTTTAATGTGGGACAAAGGTACATTCCTGAAGCCTTTTTACTGGTACCCTGTAATGGAGTTTACATTAAGGGCTATTGATTATTCATTAGTTAATCATCAATCACAGGAATTGTCTAAAATATGCATCCTTATCACCATTACTGATGTAGTCTAATAAAAGGTATAGCGCAAATGGTTAGATTGCAGTATGCTTGCATCTTCTCTTCTCTTCTCTTCTTTAGGATGGTTAAGTTATTCAAGGATGAAAATGAGAAATACCTCAAGTAATTAAATGGCTGAAGCTGGGCATTTGTGCTCTATTTTAATAAAAGACTGAGGGATTTATTGAGGGAGGTGCAAGAAAAACATCACTTTGAGATTTCACAAAAACAAATTAAACTTGAAACAGTCTTCTGCAATGAATTTGGCATTAAAAACTTCACAGCTTTTAATTCGGTTTTGATTAAATATTTCCTACCGGAAGACTAGATAAATCAAATTATATAATCTCTTAATAGTCAACATTTAACAACGCAATACAAATTGCTATTTATTGACTTTGGTAAGGTGTCAAATTTTCTTTTAAAGTTTTTAAGTGGTTTGATTGACAATGAGGCAAACAAGTAATATCGTCTTGCTTCCATGTCAAACTGTTTTTTTTTTATCAAATTAAAACCTAGATAATAAACTGGACAATTTTTTAGTAACATTGGGATGTAGATTCAGCAACAGCTCACAAAATATAAGGGTCAAACTCTATTGAGTCGTTCCTTGGTAACAAGATGTTTCTGTATGATTCAAAGTAAAACGCTGAGAGTGATCCATGGGTGCTGCTACCCATCAAAGTTGTTAGGATGTCATACTGTGAATCTCTGCCTTTACCTTTGATTTACCTGCCCTTCTTTCTTACAACCAAGCTTGTTTTGACAGCACTTAACACCCTTGTAGCTGCCCCAAAGTACCTGAGGAAAACATTTCTCTTCCCAGAAGGAGGACATAGCGCTATCCAATAAGGAATGGAATGACTTGAAGAGAGAAAACAGGACAGAGAGCAATGGGTGCACCATTAAGAAATAGCCCCTAAACTACATCTGACAATAGCCAAGATTGCACTTGAACCCAATTCATCGAGGTAAAGTGGCCATTTGAGGAGGTGTGGTGGGGAATTGGTGTTCCTGGATTGAGATAGAGGAATGCAGAGAGTGTTAGTTGTTTTCTGTATCCATACGTCACTGCTGTTCACTGCCACACACTAACGCTGTAGCTTAGAGTCATAGCACACTAACACCCAAATCCACATATATGCACCTACACAAATAATAATACATGCAGACTTGTGTGCATATGCATGTGCATAGAAGGAGGGCGTAGAAGGGATGTGTGAAGAGAGGTCAGGTAGCACCCGTATATAGTTATGTACTTAATCTCATGTTTACCTCCTGAAGCCTGCTGGCGGGTACGACAATGAATAAGGTTGTAGACAAATTCAGAATGGCTAACTCCGCATTTCTTTATCAAACATTACATATTTATATACATATTTCCATACATATTTAATATACATATTTTCTCCAATATAAATGGCAATGTTTACACCTGTCATTCCAATGCATTCTAATGTGTGCCAGATCCTAGTGGAGTATGAAACCTGAACCCAGCAAGAACCTGCATCCTTTATACTTGTTTGAGTGAGTGAAACGTAGAACTGGGACCAAAAAAAAAAATCTGAACCAACATAATGAGAGTGTGTTTCCTTCCTTGCAAAATACCTTTTTAACCTTTATATTATCACAGACATTAACAACACTAAGAGTTTACAACCATGCTAGCGGCTCTGTGTCAGAACAGCGTATTCAGTTGTGGTTTTGTATTGCACATTCTGGGCGACTGCATCTCCATTAAGCTTTATTGCAATTCTCCACCTGTCCACCAGATGCCCTCAGACTTTCCTCATCCTGGTTACCTGACTCCCACATCCTCCTGCTCACCTTTGTCTCATTTCCACCCTGTCAGTACATACCAGCCCCTTTTCCCCAGTCAGTGGTCAGATCGTCAAATGTTGCTTCATGCCTTTGCCTTCCAGCCCCTCTGCCTTTCCCTACTTCATACTCATCTGTCGGACACTGTGAGGCTGTACCTTGGTGCAGTAATGCTTTAAGCTAAATGCTAACATCAGCATGCTAAAATGACAATGCTAACATGCTGATGTTAAGTAAGTGTAATGTGCACCATGTTAATCGCCTTAGTTTAGAGTGTTAGCATGCTAACATTTGCCAATTTGCACTATTTACAATTCATCCTGAGGGAAACATGAATGTCTGTACTAAATTCAACTTCACGGTGGCACTACCTGAAAATTGAAGGGATCACCAAAGTCATTAGGATTCATCATTTGGGAACCGTGAATATCTGCAAAATTATGTGCCAATCCTTTAAGATGATGTTGAGATTTTGATAGGGATGCACCGCAAACACCGACACTCGCTAACATTAAGCACAAAATCTACGCACTGTGTTATTCCTTAAAGGATTTTGCTACTTGTATAACACATTTTAGTTTAAAAAACATCTTAAAATTCCCCGATGCTTTGCCCCAACGGGGAGTCATCTCAGGCCCACCGGGCTTGCAATATACTGGCAGAATCCCTGTATTCAACATAATTTAATATCGTTCTGTTATCGTGGACACGTGAGGACCATTATCGTGGCCAATCAATATCCTGTCTAACGATAATCTCGTTATATCGCCCAAGCCTATAGACAAGCATACCGACATTGCCAACTCTAGAGCCACACAGCTACCATCGCAAAAATGATCACTTGAGGGATCTCAAGTGTGTGTTTTTTTGATTACACATCATATAATAAACTAATATTAAAATGGATTTGTGTGTGTGTGTGTGTCTGTGTGACTACCTCTGACTAATTGCAGCCTGCTGCTTCAAGTCTATATGCTCATTCATGCATTTGCATTTGCCAGCACACAAATTGCTGCCATGACATAAGCGTCGCCACATTTTTTGCTCTGTGTGAGTGCATTCCCTTTTATTTCACAGGCTCTGAGGCATAACAAAGACCACTGGAGCTAGTATATTGGCAATCACACAAATCTGCCTTCACCTCAATATTTAATGAGCTGAGCAAATTAGCCATACAAAGCAATCTATTGAGCCTTTCCTCCCCACTTTGCTGATACACACGCAGAGAAAAGCACCTCGCAGAAAGCTTATTACAGCTGAGCCAACACTTCTAATACTTGTGAGAAGTATCTTGTACACACAAATACGTAGAACCTCAAGCACACACACAGACACACAAATAGGCCAGATTTACTGCACAAAACACACATTGCATTACACCATACATTATGCAGCAACACCCTGTCATCAAATACATTAACAAACTACCACAGAAACTCAAAACATTGACTTGATAACCACCACTCGTATTTTCAGCCGTGTGAAATAGAGACATTTAAAGAGATAATGATAATGGCTCCTTCAGTCAATCAAATAACACAAAACCTGATCAGTGATCCGTGTGTGATGATGGAGCTTTGTGTTTCTTGACTGTTAATTAAAATGTAGCCTGAACCTTGACAACCCTCTGAGTCAGAGAGTAAGTTAATTAGCTTGTTAAAAACCTGGTTAAGGGAACATTTAATGGTGCAATACACAGCGAGAGGAAATGGGATTGTGTTATGTTTGAGGTTTATCAGACAATCGGTGGCCATCACATGTAGTAGGTACTGAATATAAACTACCAAAGGGTTTTCAGATATCTTGTTCAGAGACATGTTTTTAAACCCCCCAAAAATACTTTTTTAAAAAAGGTTTCCTAAATTGGTTTATTCAGTAACACTGTCATAGATACCTGACTAAACCAAATGAACAATGTCAAAAGGTATGCTCTTAATTTTACGATTGAGCTACCCAAAGACTAAATCTAATATTTAGCACCAGGGGTTCTCAACCTTTTGTAACTTGAGGCCCACTTCTGATTATTAAAAAATTTCCAAGGACCACCTTCCCAAATAAATAACTAACTGGGCTATAAATATGTGTTATGCCACTGTCAGGTGTAATGACCTAAATACATAGTCAGCTTACCATCACCAATCATTGCCTGCCATTATGACCCTGAATATGAAAGTATTCAGGGTCATATTTCCTCACCACACAGGTGGAGCTTTTACTGGTGCAGGGTTGTCTCCAACATCACTTTTTTGTTTCAAAAACTAGGGCTGTCAAAGTTAACACAATAATAACGCGTTAACGCAAATTTGTTTTAACGCCACTAATTTCTTTAACGCATTAACACAACTTGTGATTTTTATGGTGTAGCTGGCTGAATTTTAAAGCTATAGTGAAGATACTGCAATCATATAAAACTAGAAAACCCAAGGAATCCAAACTTGCGCAAAATTTTGGCGAGGAAAAACTGGCATGGCCATTTTCAAAGGGGTCCCTTGACCTCTGACCTCAAGATATGTGAGTGAAAATGGGTTGTACAAGTCTCCCCTTCAGAGACATGCACACTTTATGATAATCACATGCAGTTTGGGGCAAGTCATATTCAAGTCAGCACACTGACACACTGACAGCTGTTGTTGCCTGTTGGGCTTCAGTTTGCCATGTTATGATTTTAGCATATTTTTATGCTAAATGCAGTACCTGTGAGGGTTTCTGGACAATATTTGTCATTCTTTTTTTATCGCAAATAAGTATGGACAATCACGCGATTAATCGCGATTAAATATTTTAATCGATTGACATCCCTACATAGAACCCATTTTCATTTTGATATCTTAAGATCAGAGGTCAAGTAACCCCTTTGAAAATGGCCATGCCAGCTTTTCTTCGCCAAAATTTTGCGTAACAGTTGGGAGTGTTTTCTATCCTCTTCCCAACAAGCTCGCATGACATGGTTGGGACCAATGGATTCCTTAGGTTTTTTTAGTTTTATATGGTACCAGTATCTTCACTTTAGCTTTAAAAGCCCACTACAACCTCTGAAATACAGAATAACAGCCGTCAGATTTTGCAGAGGTTTATCTAAACATTTGGCAGTATCTCCGCGGCCCAATGGGTGGCGCTCTGAGGCCCACCAGTGGGGCCCCGGCCCAGTGGTTGAGAACAGCTGATTTAAGATACCTATGAAATCAGAAAAAGCCTTTATGATAATAACTTTAAATTTTTTTTTTTTTTAAATACACTGGATAGGAGAACTGAAATAAACCTTAATAAACAAGTTTTTAAAGTTGTTCTGAAAACTAAGGTGACAGGAAAAAAAATGTCGGCTGATTCATGTACCATAAGCTGTCTATGGTGTTATCACCGTACTGTTCCTCTGTGTGCGCCTGTGTTTATGCAAAATGAGAATGACTGTGTGTCTAAGTAAGACATGGAGGTCTGGCAGAGAAATCCCTCTGTTTAAATGCTATATCCCTGTCTAAACAACTACTCCATTTCAGTCTGCAGTGTAATCCCTGCACTCACTCAGCTAAAGCTAATTCACGATGCTCAGGGGAGGTTTCTCTCCTCCTCCACCACCCATACTCTCGCTCTCACTCACCGTTAATGGCATTATTGAGTCCTCATTTAACTACATCTTCTCTTTTATTTCAACAAAGAAAGAAAGAAAGAAAGAAAGAAAGAAAGAAAGAAAGAAAGGATAGACAGATGGATGGATGTTAGAGTATTAAACACGTAATAAAGGTCCGGCAAAGATTGTGGTTAGGGATGCACCGATCCAAATTTTTCAGTCCCGATACCGATACCCTCCTGATACCGAGTTCCGATCCGATACCACTGTTTAATTAATAAGCTGTATGCCTCACTGTGTGGAGGTGACCACGATCATTCTTTTATGTGTAAGGCAACATCAGACTTGACTTAAAAAATGCTTTCCTTTCTTTGTAAAACAAAATGTAATATATAGATAACATAACAGAAATTCATTGAATTTGCATTTATTATTAAAATAATAAATTGTACACCAACAAATCTTAAAAATGAATGAAAGTCAAAACTTAAACAGGAATTAAAATTTCTGTATATAATATATATATTGTATATAAACATATAATTGAATTGAATCGGCCAAATTATCACTGATATCCGATCCAGCTATTTGAGTCAGTATTGGACTGATATCCGATCTGGTATCGGTTTCGGTGCATCCCTAATTGTGGCATGGTTAAGAGAAACCAACATTAGCAGTCTGTTGGAAATGGGAAATGAACAGCAGTATCGCACATTTAAGTCCAATGTTTGGTTGACCCATCCATTCACCACAACCTCCTTCCTATGCAGACTTCGTCGCTCAATAACAACATCACCTAACTCCTTTGCTCCCATCATAATCAATATGGCTGGGCCTTGTGACATGTCCTATGTTTTTTGGGGGGCATTTGCGAAAACAACGGGAGATATTCCTGGGAGCACAGTCTACTTTTCTAACCACAAGTGTCAATATGTTGAATTGAGAGGGAATAAGTCTTATTGTCTCAGAACAATAAGATCAAAATCGTTTACTTGTACCTGGTGATTACAATCATGAAACTCCTGAGAGACGTTGATTTGCACTGGAAACGAATATAATCATCTCACTCTTTGGGAAATTCCTGTCATATCTTTTGAAAAAAGAAAAAAGAAAAAAAAAAAGGTTGTGTTGCTTGCAGTTTGTCGCCCACCACCATTCCCCACCCTTCCCCCGGAGTTTGATGAACCACGGTGGTTTGGTTTAACTCCAAGGCTAAAAGAGACTCTCACTCCGCCCCTCGATGGAGCATTGAATGTAGACACATTTGCATCCTCAGTTACCTTTGAAAAAAATTTCACATATTTTCAAACGATTTGGAAAAATTGTATGTTAGTTTGAAACTTTGGCTTTATCGTTGATTTCTTTTTTTCTTTCTCCTCCTATTTTCCTCATGTCTATCTGGAACTCTTTTCTTTCCCTGGCACCATCTTTCCCTCTGTGCCACCCCAGTTCTTGGCGGTAACCCTGCTCGCTGCCTCACCCATCTGTTTCCATTCATTAGGACAGGATTAGCTTCTCTGCTCTTCTGACACCTTTTCACATCGGGCTGCACAATGTAATTAAACAGGGTTGGGAGGAATGATTTCTGAGCTGCAGCAAGCTCCTTCCTCTTCCATCTACTTTAACTCTGCCTCGTTTGTTCTCACAGGGAGGAGACGGACAGCTCTGTGCTACTTTGTTGAGGTACATGAGGCACATTTTTTGTGTCATAGGACATGTGGTCCTGCACTTTCCAAGTTTTTTTATATTTTAGGGGGTCAAATAAAAGAAAACGTGCTGCTAGCAACTTTTCAGATTGCTCCAGCAATTTATAAATATTATTTTTTGTGTGTGGTGACAGCACTTCATCACTGCATCATAATGAAACAGTAAAAGTTGTTGGCTCAGCAAAAGAGTTGATACATTGCATGGTTTGCCTCACATCTACCATATTTAGACTGTGTTATTGGGGGTATAGCAGTAATTAACTACTTTGGCATTATGGAAACAACAGTTCATCAAAACACCTACACATCAACAGTCCACCCACACAGTTGTTGTAGTTATTTTGCCCGATTAGAGCTCTTCTCATGACTGTGTGTGCTTGTACATACAGTGAATAATTGACATCTCCCGCACTGTTTTGTTTTGTTGCGGCTGTTAATTGTTGCACCTGTCAGGGCAGTAAAACTTACAGCTTGTAATGTAATAATATTAGTATTTAGTATTAGTACAAGGAGTTTGGTGACCACAGATGAATCCTAACAGTTTCACACAACTACAAAACTACTAAACTTTTTAAAGTTTTTATATACTATTCTTCAATAAGTTTAACTTTTGATGTTGAAACATTGGCTGGTCGTTGACGCCACTATAGAAATCGGTTCTTTGATTCCCGATAGTGGTGCTTACAGCTTGGTCACCTGTATTTGCAGGCTGGTAGCCGGCAAGGTGTGACATAGAAAAGACTTGGGCTTTTACAGTAGGTCAGTCTTTATTTAAAACTTATTTTGCAAATCAACTGGGAAGCCTTTAAAGATGTTTTTTGATTTAGATTATTCATCTTTTCAACATTAAATCACTATGGCTATTCTATACTGACTGTATTGTTAGAGGCCTTTTCACATTAGGAAAAGGCAAAAGTGTAAATAATAATATTAATGATGGCTGAATTCCATTTTTCTGCTTTAGCTGGCTCACATTGTAAAATGCTTACTAGGACACTTGAAGAGAACAGAGGTATCCTTAATGTTATAGAGGGCTGCAGGAATGAGTCCTAAAATCCGGAAATGAGTTAGCATTTTAGCACTTCCGGTTCCCTCGTCTTGAAATCAATGGGTTTTTTGAATATTTTTTTTGGTTAGATGCCTGAAATAAGGTCTGTGGTCAACACAAGCTGAAGAGATTTTAACGATTTGTTTTGCAACATAAAATACGTCAGTAAATATCCCACTTGTGAATTCTGAAGCTTTTATGCGTCTTAAAAATGGCAGTTGCTAACAAGTGGCTAAATAAAACTGTAGAACATCGTCACTCCGGCTTGTCCTCCTTTAAATCCCTGTTGTGTATATGTACTCGTGATCATGTGACCGCGGTGTAGTTCGTTTATAGCATTTATAGCCTAACATTTTTGCGTTATAGAAGTGGTGTTCATTTGTGGAGATTATCTTGCTGAACAAAACGTGTAAGTATCATAAATGTTTGTTTGCCACAGAGCTTACTTTCAAAACCCAATGGAAAAATCCCAATGGCTTTTTGTCGAGGGGAACCAGGGTAATGCTAACTTCCTGGTTGGCCTAAAAAAATACGTCATCCCTGCACCACTCTATTAGTAACACATGAGCTTTTCCTACTATAACAGGCCCAAATGTCTGCTTTTAAAAATTCCTATTAACATTCTTGATACTGGACTTATGAGTTTAATTGGTCTTTTCTGTTGATGGCTTTTTTTGACTTTGTAATATAAAGGCTGAGAAAAGGTTTTTCCAAATGTCATGATTTTAATTTTAAACAGAGAACTAGAAACTTTGTTTTAAAAAATATTTTAAAGTTCAATGTAGTTTGCGCTATTTGCTTTTGTACAGTGTGCTGTGTCGGAAAAAAACAAACAAAAATTAAAGCTGCGAGCAGCGATGAACGGGCCCTCGCCCCCCCCTTGCGCGTCGGGGGTGCCGGCGGGACGCCGGCGGGACGCCGGCGGGACGCCGGCGGGACGCCGACTGACGCGGCCGGGCATGGCGAAACCGAAACTCTGATGAGCGCCATGACGCCTGCCAAAAGACTCTACGACAAACGATTCATGAGTTATAAAAAGGGGGCGTGGCTAATGTGTTGGGGGCGGGGATAAAAATACCAACTTAGCAGGCACTCTCTGCTGAGTGATATG
>CAKAKR010059792.1:0-17093 GCA_916700685.1 Adelosebastes latens
AGAATAACATTAATGTTATTCTTTTCATGCCTTTGGAGATACTATACGATACGATACAACTTTATTGTCAGTTGCACTGACTTTGTCAGTTGTATCGTATCGTATTTTATCATATCTCCAAATGCATGAAAAAGAATAACATTGATGTTATTATTAATAACATATGATGTGCCATTCATTTTACGCATTTATCTTGCGCGTAATCTTTCAACAAAAAAAAACTCACCTCTTATCCAGCATGTGGTGGCGTGGACATCTTTCTCGGTCCTCGTGTTCTTCTGTCTGTCCCGCACCAGGATGTACCACATCATCCACATCAGCTGCAGGATCATGAGACAGGTGACGAAAGACAGCAGGTGTTCTTCTTTAACAGAGGAGGTGTCGTGGTGGTGCGCGATGGCCAGCATCAGAGAAACACCGATCAGCAGCACGTTGGTGCCATACTGACCACTCAGGATCTCTGCACTCTTCCTCGGATAATCCCCAGACAAAGTGTGTTTCAGTTTGCTGAACATCTTCTTGTCTTGCTCGGAGCTGGACGACGAGGATGAGCTGTGGCAGTACTTGTTCAGGCACATGATATCCAGGCCGTTGTGCTCCACCATGGTTGGAGACATGTAGGAAAAAGCGCACAGAGAAGAAGTCGAAGCTATAAGAGCATTTGGAGGAGGCCAGGTGCCTCACCTGTTGCTATACAAGGTGGGGATTCAGACGAACAGGTAGCGTGCCAAACATGCTCATTCAATCTTTACAAGGTCCGGCTCAGTGGACACGCATAGTCTCAATGTCCAGCCTCAACGAGGATGGACTTCATAGATGTCATCTTGTAACCCTGAAACTGAAATATCTAGGAGAAAAAGGCTGGATTGCGTTTCAGTCTTTGGTGATCCCAGACCCTTGTCCTCTTGAAACTCTCATATGTTTCAGAGAAGCAAAAACACTAACCAAGGAATTATCCACAATAATAAAAAAAAAAAAAAGAGCTTCGTCCAAATTCCACCTCTTCGGAGCAGCTTGCCAGACTTTCTTTCCAAGTCTGCCTGAAATCCTCTCAGGTGTTGCTATCGGGTGTTTTAAGCGAGCAGGCCTGGATGAGATAAAAGGGAAGATGGTGTTTCACAAAACCTGCGATTTTTACAGGTTTGGAGGAGTGACCTGCCTCAAATCCAAGTGGCACCTCCTCAAATTCGTATGTCCACTGTGGTAGAGATGGTGGTGAAAACGTTCAAGCTCTCAAGTTGAAAAAAAGAAGAAGAAGAATCAGATTTCACAATGGCTTTTTGTGAGTGGATGGATGTCAAGCTGAGAGCATCAGCACTGAAAGCTCTTATGGATATGACCATGTGACCTCAGATAAATAACGTGGGCGGATGAGGGAAATCAGCATAACAATAGAAGGACTGCTCACATTTAGACTGAGAGGTGATTGGTGTGATGTGGATTTAGTGCAGGGATGAGAATGCTTATCAGGGCTATTTAATCATTAACTTCATCTAACTAAATCTTTAACATATTTGTGTGTTTTGAATATGGAATGCACCCAGTAATTTGTGTAATTTGATTGTAATGTGATTATATTTTGTATTAATAATCTGAATCTGTAAAGTAACTAAAGTTGTCAGATAAATGTAGTGGAGTAAAAAGTACAATATGTCCCTCTGAGATGTAGTTGAGTAGAAGTAGAAAGTAGCAGAACATGGAAATACTCAAGTAAAGTAGAAGTACCTCAAACTTGTATTTAAGTACTTAGTTACATTCCACCACTGAGTACATTTTATACTGTTGTGTTTTTCTAAGCATTCTTTACTGCTCCTGTTGGAATAAAATAATTGTTAATTATTTAACTGCAAAGTAGTAATGTGTTTTTGATACATTCACTTTTTTTTTTGCATTAAATCATACCGGGATGTTTGCTGAAATTGATTAGATGTGGCACAGCCCCACCAAGAACAATTTCCACCAGCCGCCACTGCATTTAATACATTATGTGCTTATAGTTCAAACAGCAGTTATCTGTTTGTTTTCCTTCAAAAACGTTTTTTTTTACAGTTTTTTTCAAGAAGTTTTACATTTTTTGTCTGTTTTTCAAAATGACAGAAAAAAATGTAAAAATTACATGTTTCATTTGTGATTTATATGTAAATGGTCTTAGATTTACAGTATTTGTTGTAATCACAATCGTAATTATCTGTATTTAAGCTTTTCTTGATCATTTTTAAAGATAATTATTCTGTTTTTTAGAGGTTTATGACTCTATTTTAACAATTAATTTATGTTAGAAGAAAAGGATTTCATGGAATTCTAAAAATATTTCTTGTAAAAATACAGATTTTTTTTGCAAAACTTCTGAGTTAATGTATATTTGGGCTTTTGCAACATAAAATGGTCTTAGATTTACGGTGTATGACTATTCTTACAATAAATATATGTTAAAAGTAAAATATTTCCGTTTTTTAACAGACATTTTCTGGCGCCCCTGCTGCCGGAAAATTTCCGTTATTTTACACTTTTTTTTTTATAGTGCAGGGATGAGAATGGTTATCAGGGCTATTTAATCATTAACTTAATTAATTAAAAAGTAAAACACAGTTATAGTGAATGGATACAAGCAGCTCAGTGGCTCCACAATAGCTCATATTCTGATTGAGGAGTCTTCTCAGTCCCTCTGGACTCCTGATTGTCAGCCTGGTGGACTCAACAACCCATTTAAAAATAAACTATACAGGCCTTTGGGGCAAGTGGTTGAAATAGGGTTAGAATTCCTACATGGATATTTGGTGGTTAATTAGTGCAACAAATAAATGGTAACTCCTTTAACTGTTAATGTGAACAACAACTGCCCTGATTTATTCATATTAATTTCCGAAATATCATGTTTTATACTTATATTAGTATCCATTAATATTCATTTCCCACATACAAGGTCAAATTAGGCTATGTAAAAACGATGCATCTTTTATTTTTATTTATTTATTTTTATTATTATTTTTATTCATTCATTTTTCATATTTATTTTTATTTCTATTTTTCCATTATTATTTATTTCTATTTTTATTTATTAATTTTCATTATTATTTTTATTCATTTATTTTTCACATTTATTTTTATTTCTATTTTTTCATTATTATTTTATTTCTATTTTTTTCATTATTATTTTATTTATATTTTATTTATTAATTTTAATTATTATTTTTATTTATATATTTTATTTATTTACACTATTATTTGTATTTATTTATTTTATTTTTGTATCATTATTTTACATTTATAAGTTTTAAGTATAAATTATTAGGCTAGTACTTTGTCAAAGATTGCGTTTTTATTTGTGTTATGTTAAAAATTCAATACAAATATTGAGGGGAAAAAAAACGATGCAACACTGTAATCTGTTCTTACACCCTTAACAACTTCTGAGAAGGTTTAGAGAAGATAAACATGTTGCATGCAGTCTACAGTATACACACAAACAAAGACTATGCCGCCCTCCCTGAGTCACACACAAAAAAAACATTACTACTACTACTAATAATAATAATAATAATAATAATAATAATTATAATTATACAAATTGTCGATATTTGTGTGTTTTGAATATGGAATGCGTCCAGTAATTTGTGTAATTTGATTGTAATGTGATTATATTTTGTATTAATAATCTGAATCTGTAAAGTAACTAAAGTTGTCAGATAAATCTAGTGGAGTAAAAAAAGTCTAATATTTCCCTCTGAGATGTAGTTGAGTAGAAGTAGAAAGTAGCAGAACATGGAAATACTCAAGTAAAGTAGAAGTACCTCAAAATTGTATTTAAGTACTTAGTTACATTCCACCACTGAGTACATTTTATACCTAGAAACATTTCCACCAGCCGCCACTGCATTTAATACATAATGTGCTTATAGTTCAAACAGCAGTTATCTGTTTGTTTTCCTTCAGTACACTGTAAAGAAAGAAAAAAAATTTCAAGAAATTTTACATTTTTTGTCTGTTTTTCAAAATGACAGAAAAAAATGTAAAAATTACATGTTTCATTTGTGATTTATATGTAAATGGTCTTAGATTTACAGTATATTTTGTAATCACAATCGTAATTATCTGTATTTAAGCTTTTCTTGATCATTTTTAAAGATAATTATTCAGTTTTTTAGATGTTTGACTCTATTTTAACAATTAATTTATGTTAGAAGAAAAGGATTTCATGGAATTCTAAAAATATTTCTTGTAAAAATACAGATTTTTTTTTGCAAAACTTCTGAGAGTTAATGTAAATTTCGGCTTTTTGCAACGTAAAATTACATGTTTCATTTGTGATTTATATGTAAATGGTCTTAGATGTACGGTGTATGACTATTCTAACAATAAATATATGTTAAAAGTAAAATATTTCTTGTAAAATTACAGTAATAAAGGCTAATTATATAAAGATAGTTACTGTTTTTTTGGGGGGGGGGGGTTTTACAGTTTATTTATGTTAATTAACGGACAGTATTTTTCCGGTTTTTAACAGACATTTTCTGGCGCCCCTGCTGCCGGAAAATTTTGTTATTTTAAACTTTTTTTTTCTTTTTTTACAGTGTAGCACACCTGAGATCTGCGCATGGCACGTGGAGACGCCAATCTTGACGCGCAACAGTTGTGTTATTGATTGACCTGCAGTCAGATGTGTTTTGAAGTTGGTTAAATGGTGAAATAGGGAACACAAATTAGCTTTAATTCAACTTTTCTTTCAACCTGAGATCTTAGCTGAGAGGCCCATTAACGAGCCTATATGGCGTCACGAGGACTGGAGAGATGATGGTGATGATAATGATGATGAAGCTTTGCTCATTAACAGCTTATCAGCAGCTGAGTATCGATTTCTTGATCACTGAGAATCAGTGCGATAAAGAAAAAGAATAAGATCGATTCATTATCAGGGAAACTTTAATGGGCGATCTGAACATTTTGATTTAATCTGTCAGTGTTTAAATCTCCTCTCCCTTGTTCACTTCACCAACATCCCCAAAGAAACCTCAGTGAATCTGAGTGCAGCTGAGGAGAAATCAATAAGTGTGATTAAGATCTTTAAAAACATTTTTTTTTTTTTTATAGCTGAAGATCAATTTGAGGTACTTGTAGACCCAATAGTGAGAAGTTACTCTGAGAATCTTATAAAATCTATAATCATCTTTTAAATGTGATACAATATTATAGATTAAAGAGCCCAACAGGTATTTAAATTTAACTTTACTTACTTAGCATTCTGCAGGATTACTTCTGATACTTCTTGATAAATATGTACTTTTAATTCAATAACATTTAAAATGCAGTCTGTTTATCATTACCTTTTTAAGAAAATATCCACCACTGGCATTACCTACACTGCTGTATGTTGAACATCTATAAAAAAGAAGTCAAACTGAAAGGAACAATGTAAGAAGCTTAACTTTTCCAAATGTATAATATGTCAGACATTTCTCTGTTTTCTATGGATACTGAGGATTAAATAAAAAAAAAAAACAGTTTTCGTGACAAACAGGCCTTTAAATTCCAGTAAATGGGGTCCAAAAAGTTCAGATAATAATAATAATATTATATTGAGCAAAGGCTTTTGTTATATTAGAATGACATTTCCGAAATACAACTTTTTTTTACTGTAATGTAATCCTGCAGCTGTAGTGAGTTTGTTGTTTGGGTCACATTATACTGAGAGGTGCTTCTGCCATGTGTGTAAACTGGAGTGGATAAAAAAATAATAAACACACATATATAGTCAGTACCACCAATAACAACGGCTGCAAAAATGAAGATACACCTGCATCAATATCCCTCTGACAGTGTCAAAAAATGGAGCATTATACAATTCACAACATTAAATGTTTTATTATATACTGTATTATATAAGGCTGTCAAAGTTAACACGATAAAACACGTTAACACAAATTTGTTGCAACGTCACTAATTTCTTTAACGCAACTTGCGATTTTTAGGTTGTAGCAGGTCCGGTTTTAAAGCCAAAGTGAAGATACTGGTATCATATGAAGCTAAAAAACCTAAGGAATCCATTGGTACCAACCATGTCATACTAACTTGTCACAAAGGAGGTTAAATAACGCTCCAAACTTGCACTAAAGTTTGACGAGGAAAAACTGGCATGGCCATGTTCGAAGGGGTCCCTTGACCTCTGTCCTCAAGATGTGTGAATGAAAATGGGTTCTATGGGTACCCACGAGTCTCCCCTTTACAGACATGCCCACTTTATGATAAACACATGCAGTTTGGGGCAAGTCATAGTCAAGTCAGCACACTGACACACTGACAGCTGTTGTTGCCTGTTGGGCTTCAGTTTGCCATGTTATGATTTGATCATATTGTTTTATGCTAAATCCAGTACCTGTGAGGGTTTCTGGGCAATATCTGTCATTGTTTTGTGTTGTTAATTGATTTCCAGTAATAAATATATACATACATTTGCATAAAGCAAGCATATTTGTCCACTCCCATGTTGATAAGAGTGTTAAATATTTGATAAATCTCCCTTTAAGGTACATTTTGAATAAATACAAATGTGCAATTAATTTGCGATTAATCACGATTAATTATCATGCGATTAAATATTCTAATCGATTGACAGGCATAATATTATATTATGATATTGGATTGCATTAGATCTGACAGGTGTTCAAATTATGGAGCTTAGTCTGTATTATACTTAGGTTAAATGTGGTGTTGATAATATGTGTAATAGGTCAGAAAGTGCAAAAGAAATCTTTACAAAAGGAAATGGTGATCAATTTTCATCTTGGTCACAGATAAACTTTAATGTTGCAGTTTTTAAGGATTTGTTCGAGGTTGTGCTTTATCAAGCAATGACAACAATTTTAGTAAGTAGTGAAATTAGTTATAAAAGTTTATTAAAGAAAAAGACATTTTACAGAATATGTGTAGAAGTTTTAACATTCTTCAACACAAACTGCTCAAGAAAAAAAAAAATAATAATTTAAAATCTTTTTTGGTTAAATGGTGGAACACACACTCCAATGCTTACACACGTTTCTTTACATATAAATACAAAAGGCCATTTTCACAGAGGACATTTTAACATGTCACAGGAGGATAAGTACAGGTGTAAATCAAATTTAAATAAAAAAATAACAATGGGTGAATGACATTTAGCTGCTTCAGGATCCCTCAAGGTATTAGCAAACCCTCAGGGTTGCCAGGGAAACGAAGTGAATGGATTGTGAAAAACTTTAGATTTTGTTTGCAAAATGCATGAAAATATAAATTAATGGTCTTATTTTTTTTTCTTTGGTAAGGGACCATGGTATAAGCGAGATAATGCCCGACGAGGTGTCCAGGTGTTGTGAATGGTGGCTCACTGAAACACATTACTAAAACAGGGCCATCACTAACACCTGTTATTAGGGAACACCTTTTCCTACTACAACGAGCCAAAATGTCTGCTGTGAAAAAGGCCTATTCTCCAAACATTCATTCCACTCCTAAGTGCTGTTTGCCAAACTCTCAACACAATGCATCACATTTCTTGACACAGTTGTCATTGTTTCTTCACAACAATGACAAAATCATAAACTGAGATGGTTAAACTCTCAGCTCAGCGACACCACAGTGATCCTATAATGCTGACCTGCTCCGGCCCAAAACATCAATACCGTTTGACAGCAGCTGTGTTGTTTCAGCAGATCAATGTGCTGCAGGTGTTAAAGTCTGGAAGGTGTGAGAGGCAGAGAGGGGAGAGAATGGCCGGGGCAGAGGAGCAACGAGGCCGATAGGGAGAGAGATTCACCATGACGTAAACTTGTTTATGCCATGGTCTGGGTGAATACTCGATTCCGAGTGGCTGCAGGGTGTCCATTAATTCCTGTGAATGAACACCTACTAAGTAGTTCCAGTGAAACTGTCTGTTCACCGTTCTAAATGAATGCACTGACTAGAGAAAAATCGGAATATCTTATTCACAACAGTGAGTGTAACGTTAGTCCTTCAGTGCCTCATCCTCTGAACACCACAGTAACACGCAAGATGCAAGAAGTCAGTTACACCGCCCCTCTGAAATTACTTTGTATCACATAAGGGATCATTTCACATCTCATTCGCTATTCAACTCGCTACGGCTGCGGCCGATTGTAAATATGGCCACTCATTTCTTAGTGAAACTGTTGATATTGATTCGAGAACAATGACATGGCTGGATAGCTAGCTAGTCTTGTTGTTAAACATACTGTCAAATCAGATTTACTGTTTGTCGACCGTACTCAATGTTATTCACTTTGAATCTTGCTGGCATAACGTTAGCTTTCTAGCTCGTAGCTGAGCCAAAGGGTTCTATGACTACAAATATCTCCCGTTGTCAAGTCGCAGCTAAGGTCCGTCCTATTTACTGGAGCAGTGAACAACGTTTCCGTTGCATGAGAACCTTATGGGATGGTAATGATTTTTAGAAAACCCTCACGGAGCGAATGGATTGTGAAAAACTTAAGATTTTGGTTGCAAAACGCATGAAAATATAAATTAATGGTCTTATTTTTTTTCCTGTGGCCAGGGACCATGGTATAAGCGGGATAATGCCCAACGAGGTGTCCATTATCAGGAATTAATGGATTAAGTGGAGGCCAGAATTGTCTAACGCACAGCGAGTATTCACCCAGACCATGGTATAAGATGTCCCGTCACAATCTACAAACATCTCCTGTCATTTTTCTGTTGCCTACAAAGTAGTGAGAAAATCAGCTGGAGGCGCGAGAGGCTGCCTCTTTGATGGAGCGCAAGAGCGAGCTATTGTCAATATGGTAGTGTCCAACAATGCAATACAACTGCAAGAAATCAGGGAAGGACTATTGCAGACTATTAAATGTTTTTCAAAAACACACAGAGTAAGCACAATACACACATGTCCCTTCACGATCTGGATCAAGGAACTGGGACAACAATATGTCCAAGTAAGTGTGTTACAGGTCATTTTTATGTGTATTGCATAAATAACATCTATATGTTTCACTGTTACACTGTAACAGTATATTATTTGACCCTTTGTAGTCCCTTTTCACAGCAGCCATCTTGACATATCATTGCAGGGTAAACACAGGTGTAACTGTTATAATTCATTATGGTCCTATTCTATTTGTTGTGTCACAGCCATTCCAGTGAGCCAATATGCTAATATAATCCAATATACAGGCTACCAGGGCCATAATTAATGTTATTAATTACACCTGTGTTTACCCTGCAATGACATGTTAAGACGGCTGCTGTGAAAAGGGCGTATTATTTACAGTGAACATTTGAACTTGAGGCAGATGAAGAGTATATGTGGATGAGGCAGGTTTCTACCTAAACACAAGGAGGTGAAGGCGAAGGAATGTGATTGGCCATCGTGCCACCATTACCTTCACTGGACAGCGTACTTACTGTAGCCTAGACCAGTCGTTCCCAAAGACTGGGTCGGGACCCACAGGTGGGTCGCAGGAGATTTTATTAGGGTCGCTAAATTAATTTGCAGAATTTCTTCTATAGTCTTTTATTTAACATTTATATCTGCAGTAAACCTTTGAGCCACATGAGGGAGCCTAAATGTTCGTATTGTTCTGATAATTGTAGCATTGTTTTACTGATGAGGAAAAAAACGAGAGCCTGTTAACTCTGCCAAAATGCATTCATTTGGTCTCATTTATAAAGTATCAAACGTGTATATGTTTTCAATAACACATGCATAAAACAAAGTTGTGATTTATCAAATGTATATCTCTTCAAAGTGGCTGGTTTTACCTATTATAATACATAATATATAATTTAAGGTGTTGCCGAAATGGCAGTAAAAATGGTCAGGAACGTTCAGTTACGCACAAATTCGCTCTTCTCACCATTTAAAGATAAGGCCTATTGGGTCGTGATGTCATTTTTAAAAAGTGGGTCCCCAGAAAAAAAGTTTGGGAAACGCTGGTCTAGACCTTAACATGTCTGCTGTATATTTTTTATTCACAGTATTTTCTATATTTCAAGCTTTTTCTTTCAGAATCTTGTATAGCTACAATGTGAATGTGCTGTATCTTAAGAATAAATCTGAACTTTCAAAAGACAAATGTTTCTGACTGAATGAGTTTTAAAATGTTGCGTGCTGTGTTAAGTGCTAGATATGTTTCAAAGAGGAGAGAGATGTGCATGTGTTGGACTGATGGTTGTAAACCATCACGGTCAGTGTTTGTGGGTGTTGACGTGTCTAAGGTTCTTGGAAGGCATATTTTCTGTATTTATACCAGTGCAGTGAAGTGTGTTGATTTAGTTGTAAACTTGAGCGTTGTTTAAGAAAAATGTGTAAGTAATGGAGGGAAACTATAGAAATAAAACTCAATATTGTGGTGAACAAGATTATGTAAAGTCCAAATTCTGCAAGTACAAAGCATTGGTATTAAGGGGAAACACTACAGGCTAAAACATTGTTTTTCATGCACTGGTCAATTTGAGATTTTGGGCTATTTTGCTTCCATAACATGTCTTCTTTCACACTACTGGAAAGAAAACATTGAGAATACACATTTGGGTGTTTATTTTATTACTTTGTCTATTTGCGTCTGTAGATTTCTCCTAAATTTACCAAAAGTTAGCATTAGATAATGCCTCATTTGCATATTTAAACATAAACTTTCAGAAAACTTGTAATGCAAAAAAACTATTTTCTTAATGTAAGTAATCAACTGGGGAAGTTTCATGGTGATATCTAATAGTTTAACATATTTCCCTTATTCACCTGTAGTGTCTCGCTAAATGTATGGAATTTTTCAAAACATATTTTTAAAGGCAGTTTTCTCAAAATTAGTTTTTTCTCACTCTGAGCCAGAAATCTCCACTTCAGTAGCACTTACATACACCAAACTTTACAGTTTCATTCCTATCTATATTCTGAAGGTTTTTACAGAGGGGTTTGTTCAGATATTATTCATAGCCTGATTTATATAACATGTTATTCCTAAAAACATGGCGAAAATTGTTTTTTTTATGGCTGCTGACAGTATTTTCTGATTTATGGAGTGATAAAAAGAGATATTCAACATTCCCTCTGTAAAAACCTTTGACTCTAACGTGTCAACAAAATGAAACAAGAATTATGAAACTGGCTTTATCCAATGTTCAGTTTTCTGTTCTGGGAAGTGTATGCAAAGTTTAAGTTTCGTGGTGATATCTATTAAAATGTTTACCCTACTCACTGGAGTGTCTCTCCTTAAATATAAGTGTTTAATTACAAGATTTCACTCCACAAAAATGTGCACAATTTTTAAGGCCAAATACAATGTTATTCATTCAATAAAAAGACATTTTGTTAAACTCAAAATGACAGAGCTGTAAAAAAGAAAAGAAAAAAAGAAGTATCATCCTCACCCGTCACATTCATCCAAGCAAAGAGATGAACATGACCACACCCATGAACTGTGTGAAGAGGATGAGAGGAGTGAAGAAGGACCACACGGGCCACAGGGCCATGTTTAAGCTGCAAAGAAAGTATAACAACACTTACACATATGCACAATTTGAATTAGTATATCAGCATTGATGAATCATAAAATTTTCATGCCGTCACAGCTGCTGCAGAGGAAGAATGTTGGAGGCTATAAAATGCCTCGGAAGCAGTGAGAACATACAAAACAAGTTTACTCTGCTCAAAACAAGTTCACGCTTGGCACTCTTCCTAAGGCAGCTTCCTAATTAACAAGTTTTGCATTTGACAGCTTCCCTCTTTCTTCTAATCAGTGGCTCCAATCAACCATATAAGTGACACAAATTCATATGAAAACGGGTTCATTACTTAAACAAGGTGGATTAGCTATCCGCGGGACAAAGAAAGCTAAATGGCCAATCAATAAAGGTAACCGTCAAGAGATCAAATAACAAGGCGCAACACATTAATTTACAAACTAGCAGGGCAATTTCAGGTCACATTTGATCACTTAATCCATTAATAGTCGTGATTATTGCCCCACTCAGCTCCTCATTAACCACAGACAATGCCATAGTGATAAAATCAGTAGGTGCTGCAAAAAATATGCGATGCTAAAAGGTCCCACCTCATACTGCGTTAAGATGCAGACCTAGATAGAGATCACTCTTACCTCATCAGTCTGTCCTGATCTTCACAGATATACAGAGAAATGCTGGATGGTATTTGCACAAGTGTAAATAATATCTGAGTTTCTATAAGTAGAGAGCTTTGCTGGTTGTACATATCACACCGGCAAATATTCCAAATACTGGAAATTGTCAATGCCTTGTCAAGTAACTGCATCTTTTTTATGCCACAGATTTTGTGCAGCCTGTCTCACTAAGAACACAAGTGAAGGTTATTGAGTATTTCTTAAGTGGGTGTTCAATATTGTGGCTAATTAGACAGGAAAGTGAAACAGATGTCAATCAAGCTCAATATGTAAACACAGTCCACACCGTCTTTATGACGTCTAATCAGGCAGACTAAGTGAGACACCTGTGTGAGTGTACAATGGGTATGACCGTTTCAACGAAATTGCGTTGCTAGGCAACAGCTTGGGTCCATGTTTACTTCCTGTCTTAGCTTATGGTTGTGTTCTCATACTAACATGCTATTTAGTACGGTGAAACAGTATGTGAGATTTTTTTGTATGTCCAAAACCTTAATAGGAAACCAATAGTACATGAATTGCATACTATTTGTGGTAAAATATTACAGTATGCAAACGCTGGACACTACAGTGGCACAAATATCCCACAATGCAATGCGGTAGTGACGACAAGTCAAGTTCATGACACACTTTGACGGACAGCTCTGTAACATCAATAACGTTCATGTAAGTAACTGTAAGTATAAGATTTCACATTGCTAGGTGTAACATGTATTTTAAATTAATTCAGACTGTGATTCTCACAAATCATCGTTTTGGTCACATGAGGTCGGCACGGGTTACCATGGTTACATGTCTCCAACCGGCAAGGAGGCTCTCAGGAAGTGACGACGTAAATTACAGCTCAGTGCGTCCGAAAAAGATATATACTATTGTTCATTCACACAAATGTATGTTGAACGATAGTACAACTGGGTATGTAGTGCATAGTATGTGATTTCTGACGCAGCCTGTCATTTACAAACACTGCAACAGGAAATAAACTGGGACACATTTGGAATATTTATGTTTACAACTACGAAATGGTATATAAAGCTCCATTGGGAAATATTTATGATATCAACACATATTGATTACCTAATAGGTTGCTAGTATAGCTGAACCAACTGAGAACCAACACCAGCAAATTTCAGCTAAGAGCTACCAGTCCAGCACGAATGAGCAGAGAATACTGGTCTTATAGCACTAAACCCTGCCCACATACTTTCTGTGTACTCTAAGCCTGTTTTTCATGGTTTGAGCCAGGACCCTTACGTCAATTTAAGGAAAGTCTTTTAGACAATAGTGTGCTTCCAACATTGCAGCAACAGTTTTGGGAAGGTCCTTTTGTGTTTCAACATGACAGTTTTATATTTTTCAGGCTGAGGCCACAATCAATGGTTGAGATTTGATAATTAAATATCAGCCCTTTTTTTTAACTAACTAAACAAATATTTGTTATGAGAATTCCTTAAATTTTTTAAAAAGAATTGTACAGGATATATACTGAGAGGGACATTTTACAGTGAAAAAAACGTGTTCCCTGGTGGAAAACCCCATGAATTGGCATCCCTGTTTATAAATGACCTCAAACATACTTTTGTAATTTCTGTACAGCAATTTTTTTTTTTTTATTATTTGGACAGCATATATGTTCAATGAGCTAATGTGGTTTCTCCTCTCATCATGTGCCCAAAGAATTTGAAATTGCACATTTTCAAGTTTTTAGAAAATAAATTTAACGCTGTTCTACTTTCTCTGGTGTCTATAAGAATGGCCTATAGTTGATCTGTTTTTGCTGTTTTACCTGCAAGATGCAGCAATAAAGGCTGCGGTGGTGATGGGAGGAATGGCAGGGTACTCCTGGTCGTAGTGCTGGATGCCTTTGAACCACTCCAGGTACACGATGCAGAACATGGCCAGAGACAGGCAGACCCCAAGGAGTATCAGACCCACATTGAACCACCAACTGAAAAAAATAGGGGTTGAAAGGAGGAAGATTTATTTAGACCTGAAGGCAATCTATAAAGACTGACTGGAGCTATTCAAATACAAAAGACGGAAGAAGAAGAAGGTATCGTTAACAACACCACAAACAGCTTCCCAGTGGTACCAGACACCAGCAGTTTCATTGGTATCATAGACCAATAATACCATTGAAAAAGAGCAATTTTCACGACAATAAGTGCTTTCCAACAACAAGGCTTACTGTATGTGTGTAGGTAATTTATAGGAAATATACAAAAAATAAAGCTATAATATACTTCTCTAAATTTTACTTGCTTTGTTGCACAACCTGTCTTATGATGTAGGGAATAGAGAACGAGCCAAGGAGATCTGCAAGGAATCTTTTGCGTCTTCCTCGTGACTCAATCACCTTTTGATATCATCGTTGTCCATGATGTTATGGAGGAAATCCACGTAGTAGGTCACACCTATAGACGCCACGATCCAGAAAATGGAGTGTCTGTTAATGCGAGGGAGAGGTTTAGCATCTTTTTCCTCCTGACCTGAAAGGTAATAGCAAAAGAAAGAGAGTTTCAAAAAAGGAGTTTCAATTCACAAGTAGACTTAAATGCATGCTTAATTCCATGAAGACTTTAGAAAAGTAGAGATGTAAGTACGGATTATAACGAATTGATTCATAGTAAATACTTAATTAGTGCTCAAGAATTCACAAAAGTTTGGCGACAGTCTTAAAGTGTTTTACCATCAATTAGATGTGCTAACATTCAACACTAACACTGCATGACTCAAAGAGATACTGAAAGGGTTACAGTGAGTATGGTATAGAATTCAGAGCTGCAACAATTAATCGATTAATTGTCAACTATTAAATTAATAGGCAACTTTTTGATTTTGAGTAATT
Source organism: Adelosebastes latens (assembly GCA_916700685.1). NCBI lineage: Eukaryota > Metazoa > Chordata > Actinopteri > Perciformes > Sebastidae > Adelosebastes > Adelosebastes latens. Next base: position 14,992 of record CAKAKR010059792.1, read on the forward strand.
TTCTAAGAAAAAAAGTCTAAATTCTCTGATTCCAGCTTCTTAAATGTGAATATTTTCTGGTTTCTTTACTCCTCTATGACAGTAAACTGAATATCTTTGAGTTGTGAACAAAACAAGAAATTGAGGACGTCATCTTGGGCTTTGGGAAACACTGATCGACATTTTTCACCATTTTCTGACATTTTAGAGACCAAACTACTAATCGAGAAATAATTGACGGATTAATCGACAATGAAAATAATCATTAGTTGCAGCCGTAATAGAATTTACTACCAAATATGAGATGTGTCTTGCCTTAACAGAATGTGCTAAATCCTCACCTTTCCGGGGTTTAAGGAGCTTTTGAGGTAAAACCGATAGCTATCTTTGAGATAATCTTACTTCTCAGAGAGGTATTAATCTCTATAATTTACTGGTTGATTAAACGTATCAGAGCCAGTTGTTGGCTGCTGAAGTGCTTCAGCATGCTGGTCTACTTACTGTGCCGAGTTCACAATGAACTCCATGCCCCTACACAAGTATTTGGCCTACATATTTAATCAAGTTATTGCCTGGTGGATACAAGATAATACTTTACCAAGTTGTCTTGCCGGGTATGTAAATTGGAATAAAAGCTGGCATGACTAAAAAAGGGATGACCACTTGACACATGTTTTGTATGTTACTTATATTACAGTTATTAGTCTACACTGGCAAAGAGACGACCCTTAGTTTGAGGACACTGTAGGAATAGAGTTTCCCTGTATTATGTTGCTGAGCTGACACAGCCTTCGCTCACAGTCAAAACAATCAAGAATTGCTGGATTTCAGCCAGTGAGGGCCTCAAAGCCCCCCTTTGACCAAAAAATGTTGCAGTCACAAATAGCATATATCTTTCTGCTATATAAACTGGGAAAAAAAAGTTCGGAAACTTGTGTTTGGTGGATTATTTCTCTGTTGTTACAATGCTAATTGGCATTGTATTTTACGTCATTGGAAAGCCTGTTTATTTACCTTCGCAATGATGTCCAACTTGTAAGGATCATGCATTTGTGGGATGAGCAGCACAGCTGATTATGTGGGTAGCGCCAAGAAAAATTTACCAAAATGCTCTGCCAATGGTAAACAGTGTATTCTCATAAGGCTACCAGGAAGCCTGCAATGACTGCCCTTCACCGTCAGGCCCGTTTGCGTTGGTGTCGACAACACAGACAGTGGAACCTGAACATGTGGGGGAATGTCATGTTCAGTGATGAGTCCAGGTTCTGTCTGTGAAAGTTGGATGGCAGGGTGAAAGTATGGAGACGACGCGGAGAACGCTATGCTGATTGTTGCACCGATGGAGTAACAGCTTTTGGTGGGGGCAGTGTCCTGGTGTGGGGCGGCATCTCCCTCACTGGCAAAACAAGGCTCGTCATCATTGAAGGCCATCTCAATGCAGTGAGATATCGGGATGAGATTCTGCAGCCAGTGGCGATCCCATATCTCCACACAATCTGGGACCTAACTTCATCCTCCAAGATGACAACGCTCGCCCCCACAGAGCCAGGGTTATCACAGACTACCTCCACAATGTGGGAGTAGAGAGAATGTAACGGCCTGCCAAGAGGCCAGACCTCAACCCAATTCAACACTTGTGGGATCAGCTTGGGCGTGCTGTACGTGTTAGAGTGACCAACACAACCACGCTGGCTGACCTGCAACGAATCCTGGTTGAGGAATGGAACGCCATCCCACAGCAACGTGTGACCAGGTTGGTGACCAGCATGAGGAGGTGGTGCTAGGCTGTTGTGGCTGCGTATGGATCTTCCACCCGCTACTGAGGCTCCTGACGGTGTATTAAATGAATAAAGTGTAAAATTGCCAATATGTCTTGTTTGTTCCTTGTTACTGATAGAGAGTTCAATCATCCAATCCACCAAACAACTCAAAACAAGAGTCAATACCAACAGGAGAATACACTGTTTACCATTGGCAGAGCATTTTGGCCAATTTTTCTTCGGCGCTACCCACATAATCAGCTGTGCTGCTCATCCCACAAATGCATGATCCTTACAAGTTGGACATCATTGTGAAGGTAAATAAACAGGCTTTCTAACGATGTAAAATACAATGACCATTAG
>CAKAKR010059793.1:7553-82757 GCA_916700685.1 Adelosebastes latens
TTATGGTGGCCGGGTGGGAAGGTGGATGGGTCCAACATACAAGGAACTTTTAAGACCAGTGTTTGTGACCGGTGTTTCGTTTTGTGAGTTACGTTAGTGACATTTGCCATGTTACTTATGTTACGTTGTTTCTGTATGTATTTGACTTAGTTTTAGGGCTGTCAAAATGAATGCGATAATAACGTGTTAACGCAAATTTGTTTAAAAGCCACTAATTTCTTTCATGCAAATTCACGCAACTTGCGATTTTTAGGTTGTAGCAGGCCTTTTAAGTTTAAAGAGTGAAGATACTGTTATCATATGAAACTAGAAAACCATCCAAAATCCATTGGTACCATGTCATACTAACTACTAACTCGCAAAGGAGGTTAAATAATGCTCCAAACTTAAGCAAAATTTTGGTGAGGACCAACTAGCAAGGCCATTTTCAAAGGGGCCCCTGAAAATGGGCTATATGGGTACCCATGATTCTCCCCTTTACAGACATGCACACATTATGATGATCACATGCATTAGAGCATATTTTCTTTTGCTAAATGCAGTACCTGTGAGGGTTCCTGGACAATATCTGTCATTGTTTTGTGTTGTTAATTGATTTCCAATAATAAATATATACATACATTTGCATAAAGCAAGCATATTTGCCCACTCCCATGTTGATAAGAGTATTACATTATACATTTTGAATTGATCAAAAATGTGCGATTAATTTGCAATTAATCATGATTAACTATGGACAATCATACAATTAATCGCAATTAAATATTTTTTAATGGTTGCGTGAGTGTGTGATTCCACTTGCCATATATCCAGAAGTGTAGATTTATGGCTCACAAATTAGTAGTAGTACATAAACATAATTTCTGGGAGACAGAGGCGTAGTGTCTTAAGCATTAAAGACATTTTAAAGGTCTCAAGATTCACACATTTTCAGACTCACTCATACAGTTCACACTCAGCTCACTCATATAATCGATGTCCCACAGGGCTCATCAACTGGTAATAAACTCTGCCACTGTCTCCGATCCCCATTTAATGCCGCCTCTACTGAGCGTCCTGGTTGGCGGCGCAATTGTTTCGGCGATCGATACGGACACAGAGAGGAAAAAGCCTTGAAATGCTGCCATTTGAGTTGAGGCAGGAAATTGATTTTTTCTGCTGCAACACCCAGCAGTGCTCACCTGAAGCCCTACTGACTTTTTCTTAAGAGTGGGAATGAGTTTACCTGGCCTGTCATGCGGTCAAGCTGACCAAGGTGGTCAGATCAGGTGTAGTTCATGCTAAAAAAGTTGAAAAACAGAGCAAAGACAGGGCTGCAGGAGAAATGCTTCATATTGGCTTGTGCTTGTGTTGGTTCATATCATGAAGACGCAGGTTTTGCCAAGAAAAACAAAGCCCATTTTAATCCAGTGGAGGCTTCCCTGCTGTTCAACACTTTCAATAACAACAACAGCAAACTAACACCACACACCAAGCTGTTCTTAGTCACTGTTACATCTATGAGAGGGACGAGATTCATTATGAATTGATAAGGCAGGTGGTGTGAATTTAATAAACAGCAGAGAGCGAGAGAGAGAGAGGTATGTAGGCATATAGCAAAATGACTCACAGGAGTTTCGATACACTGACTGCCAGAGGAAGGCCTCTCCACAGTAGGTTCCCCCGGATGAAACTGATACGGCTGCAGGAAAGACATACATGGTGTTACCTGTGGATGAGTAGCCCGGTAAGTCCCCGGAGAATGGAGAAAGCAGCAGAAAGCTGAGCCAGGGCTGGCCTTGATGCTGTGACTCTAGTTTGTGAAAAGAGTGACACAAGTTTTGGCAACCAAAGAGACATTGATATAAGAATTTTCACTCAACAGATCACAGAAAATAAGATAGATCTACTTTTTTCTTCTTGTACTTTAAACACATCATGAACAGACAAGAAAACAGGGAAAACATAGGGAATTGACAGATTACACACCCTGGTGTTTAAATGAATAATCCAACGTTTTGGGAGATACACTTATTCACTTTCTGGTTGAGAATTAGACGAGAAGATTGATTCCACTCTCACATCTGTCCATTAAATATAAGGCTACAGCCAGCAGATGGTTAGTTTAGTTTAGCACAAAGACTGGAAACAGCTAGACGGGTTCTGTCCAAATTCAGAAAAATCGCCATTAAAGTTCACTATGTAACACATTATATCTCGTTTGTCTTATCAGTATAAAAACAAAAGCAACAACTCACCATTTTACAGCGGATTATGTGCCGGATTCCTTCTTGGCTGTTTTTTTATGGATTAAACAAACAAATTAGAATTTGTTAATTAGTAAACTTTAAAGATGTTTTTTATTTTTAACCTTTGGACAGAACCAGGCTGGCTGTCTCCCCGTTTGCAGTCTTTATGCTAAGCTAAGATAACCGGCTGCTGGCTACAGCTAGGCTACATATTCACAATATATGGGAGTGTTATCAATCCTCTCGTTTAACTCTACCAGTAAATGAATAAGCATTTTTCCTCTCAAAATGTCAAACTTTTACTTTTAAGGTGCCCCTAATGATTGACCTAGTTTCAAGAGGAATCTTACATGAATAACCGCCCACATTGCTAACAGTATTTCGTAAGAGTACAGTGTGTTCTCAGGAAGGTAAAAATTATTTAAAGGTTGGCTTCGCTAACAGTACAACAGGCTAAAAATATAAAGCCGACATATCTAGACGTAAATGTGTGGTATGAATGTCATTAACGAGACAGCTTCACCTCCCTTTAGGTGACTACCTGAATTGGCAATCATTCCCTCGCTGCTTGGCTTTCATCCCCAAAGACAGACAGCAAGAAAAAAACCGATATCACACCTTGTCAGTGTCTTAAAGGAGTATATATATATATATATATATATTTATATGTATATATGTTAGGGCCGTCAATCGATTAAAATATGTAATCGCTATTAATCGCATGATTGTCCATAGTTAATCACAATTACTTTACAAAATGTACCTTAAAGGTAGATTTGTCAATTATGCTTGCTTTATGCAAATATATTTATATATTTATCATTGGAAATCAATTCACAACACAAAACAATGACAAATGTTGTCCAGAAACCCTCACAGGTACTGCATTTAGCATAAAAAATATGCTCAAATCGTAACATGAAATACTCAAGCCCAAAAGGCAACAACAGCTGTCAGTGTGTCAGTGTGCTGACTTGACTATGACTTGCCCCAAACTGCATGTGATTATCATAAAGTGGGCATGTCTGTAAAGGGGAGACTCGTGGGTACCCATAGAACCCATTTTCATTCACATATCTTGAGGTCAGCGGTCAAGGGAATCCCTTTGAAAATGGCGATGCCAATTTTTCCTCGCATAAATTTAGCGTAAGTTTGGAGCGTTATTTAACTTCCTTCCCGACAAGCTAGTATAACATGGTTGGCACCAATGGGTTCCTTAGGTTTTTGTAGTTTCATATGATACCAGTATCTTCACTCGAGTTTTAAAACTGAGCCCGGTACAATCTAAAAATCACAAGTTTCGTTAATGTGTTAAAGAAATTAGTGGCGTTATTATCATGTTAACTTTGACAGCCCTAATGTATATTATGTGTATAAAGTAAATGTCATGTATATGTAAATATTTAATCAAGATTTCTTCCATGTCCAATTGAATTTTTCCTTTGGGAGAAAAGCGCTGCGACAGACCAATATCCCAGTTTGGTAACATTTTGGTAACAGTACAACATCCCCTCCTGGCACACAAACAGCAGAGAGACAAGCTGTTCTGAGTCAAAAGGGATTACAATAATTCTCTCCCAAATGAGAGGTCTACGGAGTTCATTTATGTGGCTCGAAGCCATCCAAAATGATTAGTGGCAATTTTCTATTGTGTAATGTATCACTGTATTTCATATTAAATACTACAGACCGTAGTATTAAATGCCTACCTGCTGTTAGGCATTGGTTTCTATCTAACTATAAAGCAAGGAATCTCTGTCGGTCGGTCTGTCTGTCTGTCTGTCTGTGTGTCCTTTGCATATCTCAAAAGAACGTTCATCCGATCTACTTCTCACTTGGGGGGTGTATTGATGGGGACCCAAGGATGTGCAATATTAAAGTTGGTGCAATTTGGATATGCGACGCGTTCGATATTAATAAACTTTGAATTAACAAGTAATAGTGCTCTGTGCAGCAGCGGGGGCAGGGCTTTAGGGCTCTGCGTACGACAGTTGAGTATGTCAACAACCAAACAGGATATGCCAACAACCAAACTCCTCACTTCACTTCCCTGGAGTCAATGAGCGATGAGCTGTTCTTGACAACGCTGCAAGCAGCACTTCCGGGGGCCAAGCAATCTGCCTGCTCCGGGCCATGCCTCGAGTGGGCACTGCACTAGTTGCATTTAATGAGTAACCTGAATCTGCAAAATCTTCACTTGGTGGTTCAACACTCTGGCCCACAGTAACGTATCTCAACAACCTTTGGATGGATTGCCATGAAATTTGGTGCAGACAGTCACAGAGAATGAATCTTAAAGCAACAGTTTGACATTTTGGGGAAAAATGCTTCGTTGCTTTCTTGCTGTGAGTTAGATGAGAGTATTGCTTTACACAAAGACTGGAAACAGGGAGAAACAGCCAGCCTGGCTCTGTCCAAAGTTAACAAAATACATAAGCTCACTATCTTGTCATCAATGCGAGGTTGCTTGAGGAAGTTACTGCTTCCAGCCAAGACATAGGCCGGCACATAACCCCCTGTAAAACAATATATTTTTATACTTGGGTTTGGTTATTCTTTGAAAAGTTCAAGAAGAAAAGTATTTTTCTAATGAAAGTTAGCTTGCTTGAATGCTAATTGTAACCATGTTAGCATGCAGTGTGTCATTTGGCTTAAATCTGGTTGTGTCTAAAAGGTAACCCGCAAATTGTGAAAACTGACTCACGAGAGTCGCTGACCTATCCTAACCTTAACCATTCAAGGTCAAGGCCCAACCTTAACCATCTCTCAACCTAATAAGGAAGTAATAAGTTTAGCTCCCACGTCGCTCAAACTAAAATGTAAAGTTACTGCCCCACTAGGGGTAATCATCTAATTAAAGTTATCTTAATTTTTCATCTTTCCAGCATTTTTTTCCCCAGTGTATAAAGAGTAACATTCTCACTGGGCTGCAAGCATGGTAAAAAAATTATCATTACAGCATTTGCATATCAAACTTTGAGTTTAAAAAATCATTAGCACAGAGAAAAGGTGGCAAAGCTGAATAAATCTGACTCTGAATGATCATGAAATGTGCAATTTAGTTCCGATTGCACAATTAGCCAAAGACATTATTTGCCATTCTGCATAAATGCATGACTCATAGAAGCTAAACAAAGAGCGAACAGGCAGCTGTTCTTTGTTTTAAGGTTGTTTTAGTGGTTGGGGGTAGAACAGTGCATTTATCTGAAGAGAGGAAAAGGGCTTATATCACAGAGTGCAGAGACTAATGTAATGCACCGTCCTTGCTGTTGTTCTCTGATCTCGTTATTTCTTCAGTGAAAATGTGCGGATGTCATAATGTGAGCACCATTACTTGGTCTGCAGGTTAGCTCTACACCGTTTCTGCAGAGCTTTTATTTCTTTATTCTCTTGCCGTCTCACTCTGCTTTCTCTCTCCCTCCCTGTCTTGCACACATCTAAGGCCGGGGAGTGTGGGAGTCTGAGGGATGACTCATCTGTTGCACACCTCATCGTTGCTTGGCCATATATGGGCTGCCCGGAAATCATTTTTCTGCGCTTGTGTAGTGGAGAGAAGCAGGCAATGTGGAGACAACATGATGCAGTCTTTTCTACTTTCTCTTTTCTTCTGCACTATTTTTCAGAACAAGGACCTCTAATTCGAGCACTGAGTTGTCTTCATCATCACATGGACAAAAACTGGTCCAATTTTACACGGGTACTTCAAGGTTTTCTTTATTCAGGGGACATTTTGCATACAATGACTCAGGAATGGATATATGCATAAGTGTTCTCTCTCTCACAAACAAACAGATAGAAACACGTGCATAAATCCAGTACATGTGCTGTCTCTGAATCTATAGCATAACATAAACGCGCCAAAAACTAATACAAAATATGTTTTTTAAATCACATTTGATGGATCAATTTGTGCCAACCTGATTTTTATTAGTGATGGTAAGCCATATTTTAGATGTTTTTTAGATAACGCTAAAACCCAGGACACATTTTTGGACTTGTATCTGTATGTGCGCACACACAGTGGACGTGAAAGAAAGACGAAAATATAGAAATAAATAGACTGACAGACACATTTCTTTCAGTGACAGGGACACGTCAAGTATTCAAAGCCTTTTGTACTAACACATCACATTTTTGTGTGTTGAATCACAATGGGACAAAACTGTTCTGAGCACTAAGGTCATACTGATCTATGTGCTTTATCTGATGTTTTTGTCCAGATAAAGAAAGTTACATGTGTACACACGCATGCACACACGCTAGGCTCTGTGAGGCTTTTTTTCATTTCCTGTGAGATTTCTTTCAGCCTGGCCTCCAAAAAATGACGTTCCCATACAATGGAGCTGCGTTGCCAATTACATTTAGAGGGACACATATTTTCTACCGGATTATGTTTGTTTTTGATGTATATGTTTCTTATCAAAGTCTGCGTAATTCCGCATAGGGAGGAGGACGGCGTGGTTGGATGGGTATGGAGACTGCTGTTTGTGTCCCGTGTGAAACCACTTATATCACGTACGTAACGTAGGTCTACTTAAACCTGCAGTAGGCAGGATGTTGTTGGCATCATTGGGCAAAAAGTCCATAGTAACCGTTCAGCATATTGTAATTCAAGTGTTCTGAGAGAAAACTAGACTTCTGCACCTCCTCATGGCTCTGTTTTCAGGCATTAAAAAAACTAGCTTGTGATGGGAGACTTTGGCCAATCACAGGTCATTTCAGAGAGAGAGTGTTCCTATTGGCTGTTCATTCAACGAAGGCAGCTGTCAGTCACTCGCGACACGATCAAACTAAGCAGCGCTGATCAAATATGAATCAATATTCTGTTACGTTAATGCCTATTTTTAACCTCAAATGTTTTCAGAAACATCTTGTAGTGTACCGTTCAGCTGTAAAATGAGAAAGTTTGCTCCGGCTGGTGGTCGGTGCTTGATATTTCCTCAACTGATCTCAACATGGCTGCCGGATCACAAACTTTCTCATTTTACAGCTAAACAGTACACACCAAGATGTTTCTGAAAACATTTGAGGTGAGAAATAAGCATTACAGTTACAGAATATTGATTCATATTTGATCAGCGCTGCCTAGTTTGACCGTTTGATCGGAGTTTGCGAGTGACTGACAGCTGCTCAGAGACGGCAAGGCTCCAGCTCGGCTCTGATTGGTTGTTTTCCTCCGGTCTGTGAAATCTTGCAGATGCCGTTAGGAGCACCGGAGGACACCGGGGCAAATTATTTTTTTCAGATTACCTGTCTCATGCACTACTGTCAGGATATAGTTTTATAAAAATAACTTTTTTTAATCATATTTGCGCCATTTCTACCCACTGCAGCTTTAATTTACCTCCGTAACTTAAGTTACATAACAAAATAACACGGGATATTCGCCTTGGAGACCGGTTTTCATGTGCCGTGTGAAACATACATAATGTACTAACTTATATACATAACATAAGTGACTTAACTAACATACTTGATTTAACCAACACCATGATTTTACTAAACCTAACCAAGTAGTTTTGTTTCCATTACAATGTTAACCATGTGTTTAAAACTGCGACCGTAATATGGGACAAAATGTTTCCCTTGAAAGGTAATTGAGAATGCAGTTTCGTTGTATGGGAGTGTAATTTTTAGGAGACAGGGTTGCTCCCAGCAGTCTGTCCTCCTTACATTTCATGCTATCATCACACCTTTAGGGTTATTACTGTATATTTAGGTGTTTCCGGTGTCCACTGTGCAGGACATTGAGTCAGAATGATACTTTGATCTGACGTTTTCCATCTGCATGTAGTCTCTGCAGGTTTGCCCTACTTCCTGCAGGTCAACAGCCCCTGGCGCTTTCATATATCCATAACATACAGCCGACAGAGACGAGCTGCCGCTGTGACAAAAAACCTGCAGTGGAACAGACAGCAGCAGCAGCAACCTCTGACTGTAGCAGATACACTGGTGGGCATCGAATCTTTGTAGGAATAAATGGAATCAGATCAAATAATGGTGGAAAGATAATGGTGGTAATAAGTTTCTATCTTGATTTATTCAACCCAGCAGCACGGTGGCTACATTGTCTCCTAAAAGACAGTTGCAAAATTATTTTTATGCTGAGTTTTCTTTCTCTCCGCTCTGTATTTCCTGGGGGTTTTATCAGGTGCTCCACTTTCCTGCCACAGTCTAAAGACATGTTAAGGGGTGAAATGAGGCCTCTAAATTGCCCATAATGCATTTACCTAGCAGTGCGTCAGTGCATTATGGAACATCCTCCTTCTCCTATCCTGCACGAGAATAAGCAGGAATGGAAAATTAATAAATGGATCTTGTATACTCCTAATTCATCTTTTCTCTCAAATATTTTTGGGCCCGTCTCCAGGACAAGGATTAAGCCTGGCTCTAGGTTGAAGTCGCCATTTTAAACCAGATTAACTCAAATAGGGGTTTTGGAGAAGTCCAAGATTCAGCCTCGAATTTAATTAACTGAACTGTTTTCCTGAAGAAAAAATACAGTTTCTCCATGACTAATTAGAGGTTAAAACAAATCTCCAAAGGGGATTAATGCTGTCTGCCAAGGGAGATACTTGGATTATTACTGAAGACCGAGGAAAACAAGCAAGACGAGTACTTATTATGGAGTCCCCACACTGGACCATCTCACATGCAATCAAGATCACGGATGACCCTCTCCACCCGGCTCACCATCGTTTTCAGCGTCTGAATTTCTGAGTCCTTTTTTGTGTTTCCACTTTTTTGGTCTATTATCACTCTTCCAATTCCACAATTTATGATCCTTCCTACTGTAGTTTATGTGCATCAGGCTAACACTCTGTCCACGTACGCTCACAAATGTTGACCAACAGTAGCTTTTTGAGACGATTAACTACTCTGGATTAAGGCATTATAAAATGTATATATTGTCTGGGAAACATAGCATTATAAGGTTTTAAAAAACCCCAACAACTTAACCCTAATTACGTAAACAAAAAAATAAAATGAATTTAAAGTAATGTAAAGCATTTGTTACACTGTCCTGTCCTGGTGTAAACTACGGTGGCCCTGAGAGCTCAACGCACAACCAACCCGCCACACGCGCTCACACACACACACACACACACACACACACACACACACACACACACAGACACACACATACCTGCGCGAATATATCGGCAATCGCCGGTTGTTGGGCCGACGATGGCTGGTTGGAAAATTTTAACATATCGCCCAACCGTAGAGACTAGGTATTCATGTAATGAGCGGGAACTGACACGCCGTCCCTGACATGTCCAAAACTGATGCTAGAGGGGTGTAGTGCCACTGACCAAGCGTCGGTATTTGACGAGTTGGGAGTGAGAACGTGTTGATTAAAAAGTCCTAAAGTCACTTCAGTATCTCTTATATTGTCCCCAGTGACAATATTCGAAGACTGTTTGACATGTAGGTTACTCAACACTGCTGTGCTATAAAGTATTATAACCTTAAACCAAGAAATTTACAAAGTTGAAGATTGTGAAGATTGATTGAGGAATTTCACTCGTCATTTCCCTCATTCTGATTATATCACATTTAGTCATCTGATCATATTGCGTCTGTGTGGTAAAAATACAACTCGGTTTTGGCTTGGTCACTTGCAGAACCCACTCACAGATATTGGTGTGAAGTGGGTGGTGAAGAAAAGACTGCGGAACAAAGCCAAACTATTTATTTCCCAATCATGTCCCTGTTTTGTCTTTCTCATTCCCTCCTCCTTCTCCAACTGCTCAACTGGGTTTATTGTTATTGGTACTTTCTGTTTGTCCCCTTGATTGATTTTACATCACGTTTAAAAGCTCCTTGATGCCTTATATAACTTGAGTGTTTAGGCAAATCATCTATTTTTACAAAGACAGAAATAAACTCATGTATTAAACTGCACACATACTCAGCTTTAAATCTGCACACATAAGCAAGCAGAGTGCATATTACTGTAAAACATAAAAAAACAACATTTTAAACGCTTTGTTTTTACACTAGTTTTTACCATTTAGATGTGAAAAATAAACTTTATAAGTATAATTTGAGTGGTATGAGAAAGATGCAAAGTAAGGTTGGACTCATTTGACTTGTTTACATCTGAACCAAGGTGTGAACAGTGAACCTGGCTTTGCTACCTGGAACCAACAACTCTCCATAATGTTCTGCCGTCTTTTAAAGTGGCTATTTTCAGAAGCAAAAACAAACATTACTCCTGATGGCACAAAGTGGTGGCAATTCAATTACTCCGTATACTTATTTTTCTGAGCCAGACATATTCCTTGAAACAGTGTACTTCAAATAACACGTTTGACTTTGCAGAAAAGACGCAAAAACAACAAAACAAAGAAACAGCGAGGACATCAACACAGCTTGTGTGATGCAAAGAACACAAGAAAACAAACACCGGGGGGGTCGGTGGTAGAAAAATGAAGCTGTGGCAGCTGCCTCTTACATCAGCTAGTAATGGATGTGAAAATGTTATAGGACCGTGGATTTATTTGATTTTTACAAAGCATTTCCGTCTCTGTCTGATCCTCTGTCTCAGCATGTTGTCTGTGAAACAATGGGGAGCGATTCCACGTCGTTTTGTTTGCAAAAAAAGAGTCCATGTTCTCTCTGGAATACTAGATGTTGAAGATAATGAAAATGTGGAGAATAAATGTGTTTTCGACATTTTGGGGCTAATGCGTTCATGAAATAAAACACGTCACAGTCCTTTGAAACGCTCTGTTCCACCTTGTTTTACTATACTACCTGTTAAAATTAGTATAATTGCATTTATAAGTTCATTATTGTTACATCACTCGACCCGGTCGGGATGCATTAAGACATATTGTGAATGCATAATCACAGCCTGCATTCAGGCTGTGACACCAAATGGAGAGAAAGAGCGGGAAAGGACATTTTTAATAGAAGATATGGTTGCCAAAGCACATGCATAATTGCTGTTTTTAGCCCCGAGCATTAACATACACCAATGTGATCCAACAGATTAAGATCTTCAGACGCAGACCTCAAACTGAATACTGAAACCCGTGGTTGGATAAACCTGTTAAGGGGCCCTGGGGCAAAGATTTGCACATTTGCACTATTAAAAGCTACAAGTCAATCAATGTGTACCAGTCCCTTTTTTTTTTTTACTTGGATGCGGACATTTGATGTTAGGCCCCCATTTACCCCCACCTACTGCCCTCTGTGCAGTGTGTCTGTACCCTGTGACCTCCAATTTCCCATTAAAAGGTGCTAAATATTGGGATTGGGAGCATTTCACATCATCAAGAAGGAGCTGCCATTCATGGAAGACCGCTAGACCCAGCGGTGCAGGAAGAAGGCCAACAGGATTATTACTGAACCCAACCACCCCCGCCACACACTGTTCTGCCTGCTGCCGTCTGGGAGAAGGTACCAGGCAGCATCCGGTCCCGCACAAACAGGCTCATAAGACTGTGGAACTCTTGAGCTCCTGAGTTTATCACTTGTCATTTTACCATTATTTACCGTTATATACTTTACATACTGTCTTACAAAGTGTTACACCTCTGTGTATATATAAACATATTTACTACTTCTCTTTACATACTACATTCCTGTTTACACTCCCATCAGAAATACTGTCTTCAACAAATTTACTTTTACATTACTATTTTATAATTTAACTTTTATTGTTTATATTTATGCCCTTTATTTTAACTGCACTATTTTATGCCTTAGATTATCATTTTGATTTTACTTTTTAGTGTGATTTCCCCTTTTATAAATACATATTCTATGAGCATCGTTGAAGGAACCTGAGACCGAAGATTTTTATTGCCAATGACTGCCTTGCTGGAATTGACAAATGACAAATAAAAACCTTGAGCATTTCTACTGCCTAGTAGAAATGCTCAAGGTTTTTATTTGGTCTCAGCGGTCTCAACATGGCGACGGCGAGCCAGCGTGCAAACAATGGCGAAAGCGACGACAGTGCTGACAGTGTTAACGTGAGGGAGGACCGGAGGGTGCCGTATGATCTATGTCAGACTATCAGTCACAAACAAGCCATAAATTTATTCCCAGATTATTTAACCTACTTGTAGGAGGTGAAAAAAGAAGGGAATTTACACCAAATGTCACTAAAGAATCCAGGGAGTCGGTCTGTAAACTGTGATGGATGTTACAACAGACAGTTTGGCTAATCCTACCGTTCACATTCATTTGAAAAGGTTTGTTTGAAACCAATAATCACCTGAACAGAAGCATTTGACCTCAGATGGCTGTCAGATTTTGCCTTTGATTTAATATATACGTTTATTTTTAGTAAGGTTTCTTATTGGCTATAGTATTGTATTATGCTTGCTGCTAAGAAGAAAGTTGTGCTGTCATTAATGATTATTATTAATTAGGGAAGGGATTACCCTTCGATCAGAGTGGTTTAAGTGAAGCCTCACTTTTTAAAGTGTAAATTAAATTGTGAACATGATTTGTGTGGTAAAAATGGTAATTCCTGCACAATGAATTAATAAGCAAACCAGTAAAACTACAATAAGTCCTACCTTTGTGAACCTTATGAAGTCATTCATGACTTGAATGTTCAATTTTTGATGAGACAGGATCACAGAGGTGTTGATTTAATTCTTCAGTAATCTCCGAGGCTGCATTGAAGTCAGTGGTGAAGGTGTTCTGAAAGACATTAAATTGAAATGTGTTTTCTAATACTTCCACACACAGGAGAAAAAAAATATTAAAAAATCCTTTTAATATAACATCAATGAGTGTACTTCCTCGCTTAATGTCTCTCTCACTCCCTCTCTGATTCATTCAGTTACTCACTTGCTCATATACTCTTGAAGAGAATACGACCATTAAAGGGGACATATCCTGCTCACTCCCAGGTTCCTACTTGTATTTTGGGTTTTTCATATGCCCCCTTTAAACCCCCCCTGATTGAGGCGGAAACAATAAGTACTATGACAGTATCTTTAATTGAGCCAAGGAGACAATTTACTTCAGCATTCAGATGTAGCTCACCATGGCCGTCTGTGTGAAAAAGGTACCGTTGGCTCTTGGAAATGTGTGTCATAACTTCCCATAAAGGGCAGATTTCTTTGCCTGTAATTGACAGCATGGAAAGATAAGTGCTATTCTTGGTTCCTGATGTCAGGATGAGTGCAATCATATATCCAGTCATGTGCAATACTGAGACGTATAGAATATGTTAGAGTCCAAAGGGCCTAGGAAGCTGTCGTCTTATTACTGATGTGATAAAGGTCCATCATAAATATGAAGATTGTACAGCATTAAAATACACATTTCTTTACATGAAGTTCACAATGTCACTCATTTTATTATGTGTTAACGAGGAGTATAGAGTTAAAAGACAATATTAAAGGATAGTTTGACGTTTTAAGTATACTTATTGACTTTCATTTGATTTAGCTTTTTACTGGTTTAAAGTTAGCTTGTAAACTGTGAAACAATCCGGTCGTACAGGTCGTCTCTCAACTCCAACTCCAGTCTTGTGTCTCAAGTTGCTAATCGGACTGAGCAGCGCTCAGAAAAAGAAGTCTTGGCCCAGATATCCGCTGGCTATACCGGAACCCCAGAAATATATCCCCTTGCCCCCAGAGGCTCATCTGTCGTCAGACCGATAGCTGATGGGTTCTGAGATTGATTTTCATCCAACTCTCGGCAAGAAAGTGAATAAGTATTTCCCAAAAAGTCTAAAAATCCCTTTAATTTCTGACATTGTTATCCTCTATCTAACTTATGTTAAATAATCATCTTAAATATTGCAACCACTTGTTTTACTTTGTCTGATGATTATGCCTTTGCTTTACTAACTCAAACACACACACACGCATTGTGTTTCCATAACTTTTGAGGACATTACATTGACTTGCATTCATTTCCTGGAGACTTAGTCTAACCCTTACCATAACCTAACCTTACCTTACCCCACAATGTGGCTGTGTAAACAGATTTATGTCCCCACAACATGAATAATACACGCCCACACATACAATCAAAGATCATGAAAGCCTGACCAGCATGGTTATACAAAATACTTTTATCCTCTCGAACTAAAATACCACAGGATTGATCACTCGTCTAGCTACCAGGGGTCAATATCAGACCCATATACCACTTAAATATCATTCGGACAATTTCTCAGAGGGAGACGGAGCTCTGAACAGCTCACAGTATCAAGTCGTATTAGATCCTAGACTCACTGTGACTGCGCAAGGAAAGAAACTCTTAGGTCACTGTATGGCTTTGGTCTGAAGAAAGCATAAAGAGGCAGAAAAAGGCATTTGTGTTAAAGCACCTGTGGAGAAAAATATAAAAAATGAAAGCTCTAAAACTGAATTGCAAAATAAAGAGCAATTTGATAGACAAGCACAGGCCAGCACAGCTACAAAGACGAGTACAATGGGAATAAGTTATCTTTTAGCCATTTCAATGAAATTTATTTTATTGGTCACGACATTTTGAGTTTAATCTGTTTTGCTCGTAATGTCAAGGAAATCAAATCAATCAAATCCAGTACTTGAACCTTTCTCTATGAAAATGTGAAGGTATTTTATTTTATTTATATTTTTGAAGGTTGATTTTAACTTGAAAGTATTTTTAAAAGGACTGGATGTGGCAAATCCAACATTACATCACAGGATTTCTTTCCCTCACAGGAAAAAAAAAGAAAATAATGGGTTGTTCCCGCCCTCTTTTGGCGCAATCGGTCGAGTGTTTCCAATCAGTGGAAGCTGCGGCCTGCTCCCTGCAGGGAAAAGGACAAAATACTCACAGCTCAGTCAGGGGTCGAGAATTTTTAGACTTGTTTGCGGTCCAGGGCACACTTCAGAAGTTGTTCTCGACATATTTTGTTTGCACATTACATAAATCAAGTTCTGTTTATATCCAACTTCGATTTGTTGTAATAAATGTAATTGGTATGCAGGCAAATGGCAAGTCTCAAAAACAACAACAACGACACCCACACACAAGAAATGCACACACCTGTACAAAAAAAAACACATAAATCCAGCACAGATCTAAAAGTTAAAAAAGAGACCCAACTTATGGCAGAACACAAACAAAACGTTTGGGCAAACAGTTTGTGAAAAATCCTTCTGGCTGGTGTTTATCCTCTCTGTTTGGTAACAATGCAAAAATAAATGTTGATTTCTGCATTTTCTAATATGCCATCAAGTCTGTAGTAAATGTATTCATATTATTAACAGAGGGTTTTTACATCAATCCATGATGTCTGAAGATATAATAAGCTGACAATAAATAGATTTTGACAATCAAACACAGGACTTTCAACCAGGAGACCGGTGTTTTTTGGCCTGTGTTGACTTATTTCGTCACGTCAGTCGTTAGTCATGTGATTCGTTAGTACCGTTAGTCCCAGTGAGCAACTCCAGGGTCGGAAAAGTGAAGCCAATACGGAAGTGCCTTAAACTTGCATTCTTTCTAATGGCCAGCAGGGGGCGACTCCTCTGGTTGCAAAAAGAAGTCTGATTATATAGAAGTCTATGAGAAAATGACCCTACTTCTCACTTGATTTATTACCTCAGTAAACATTGTAAACATGAGTTTATGGTCTCAATCGCTAGTTTCAAGTCTTCTTCAATACAGCATGATGTTCATTTAGTAAATTATGGTCCCATTTAGAGTCAAATAGACCATAAAGCAGGGTGTGCTTTAGGGTGTGGCTACCTTGTGATTGACAGGTCGCTACCACGGCGTCGTCCGGTCAGGAAGTTGTCTGTGCGTTCGTCTTATAACTTTAACCCTTTCACACAGTGTGTTTTCAGTTCATGAAATTTGATTATAACATTTTGGTCGCCTAAAAATGTCTTATTCAGCGTTCAGTTGTACTTAACTCCATCCTCTCGTGTCACTTCTGGTTGCAAATAACCAAGATGGCGACTGCCAAAATGCCGACCTCGAGGCTTCAAAATTGCATTCCACAAACCAATGGGTGACGTCACGGTGACCGCGTCCACTTCTTATATACAGTCTATGGTTAGTCCCATGAGTCGCTAGTCACGCAAGTTGCTAGTCACGTGAGTCATGAAAACAGAAGTTTATTTTGAAAGGACACTATGCATGTAACAAGCGTATATTGACACACCATCCCTGAGGGGCACCGACCAAGTGGCTGTATTTGACAAGTCGGGAGTGAGAATGTGTCGACTAAAGAGCTATCTAAAAATACGAAGCAAGGATCATGCTGGTGGAGGATTTTTCCCAACCTGGCAACCCAAAATATTAATGGCTTATAACGGTCTTATAATCTGTAAGGAAAGTACTTAATGAAGCAATTAGTTACAACTAACAAACCCTTTATAAAGTTGGATTTATTAGAAAGTGGTACTGATAATCAATCAAGAGATTTTAAAACAGGACAATGTTCAATGTTCTTAGTCTGCAAAAAAAAAAGCCACACCTTTGCAGCTTTTGAACCAAACCCGGTATGGAATGTAAGTAGAACTGTTTAAATATACAGCTTCAGGGCTATGAAAGTTACTTTTTTTCCAAACATGCCCTGGATTTGTCTTCCCCACACTGTGATCTCTCTATCCCTTCCTACATCATTGCCCTGCATGTTTATTCCTCCTCTGTACTGTTGTTTTTATCTGTTCAGTATGTAAATGCAATATCCTACCACTGCCCAAAATATCTCCATGACCATACTGTGAGGTGTTGTTCAGACAACCAGTGACGAAGAAGTCTACCCCATGAGGCTGTGTGTGGTGATGAAACACCACAGCAGGGAGTAAATGATTTAGTTTACACCTCTTCCCACATTGCCCAAGGCTCAGGCCTGACTGTAGCTGTCCATCTCAGCCAGAACACCACTTGCGTGATACATCGCACGACACCCGTCACTCTGTACACGTGGTTTGTGATAACTCGGCCAAATGCCCAGAACAGATCGCTGATGGCTGGCAGGTTCCAGATACAAGGGACCACTCCAACTTAGTCTTCCTCCTTGCAGAAAGTGCCATAAGGGTTGTATCATCATCAATGGGTTTGGCACACACACTGGCAGGGCCTCCCACCCACATGATCACTGTGAGTGGCTCCAATAGGGACTCATTTGTGTAGACAGGACGTCACAGGGAGCCACCCACTGTATTTCCTATGGTTCATCGTGATGTTATTTGTATTCATGCAGACGTTAGTCTGTTGTCTTCTTGGGGACCTGAACGGGATTTATTTATTGCTATTTCATTTACCACCCACTTATCTCGCTGTGGGACGCAAGCAGGATGTAGAACTTCCACAGGCTGCTAATACTGTCAATTCAATGCACTGTAAACAACTGAAAGTTAAATGGAATAATTCAACATTTCTGGAAAAACTCATTTGCTTTCTTGCCAAGAGTAAAAGGAAAAGTCGCTGTGTGGTATCAATCTTCTCATCCAACTTTCAGCAAGGAAGCATATAGTAGGTGTATTTCCCAAAATATCAATCTATTCTTCTAAAAAGATGATTGTCTCCCGACCTTCAAAGCAGTCTGGCAGTCCAACTGTGTAATCAGTCCTTGCAAATGTATGTTTGAATTAACTGCAAATAAAGGGTCTAACAATCAAAAATGCCCCCTCCACACTGAGGCCCAGTTTAGACCTGGTATTAACATGCGTCCTGAGTGATCCGATCACAAGTGGACTGCTTTAAATAGGTCTGTTCACATCTGGTATTAAAATGCGTCTCCACAAAATCCGTCCTGAGTGATCCGATCACAAGTGGATAGCTCTAAGTACAGGTGTGAACGCACTCAATACGCATTGAGGACACATTTAGATCCGATCGCTCAGACCACATTCAGAGGTGGTCTGGTGGTCACATTCTTTTGGCAGTGTGTACGCGAATGTGTCCTGGGTCACATTGGCCCTGTTCAGACCTGGTATTAACATGTGTCTTCAATGATCGGTTCACAAGTGGACAGCTTTAAGTACTTCTGTTCACACCTGGCATTAGGATGCGTCTTCAGTGGCCACTTGTGATGCGATCTCACTTTCCCGCTCCATATGCAAATAAACACGTAGTAAACACATGTCTGATACAGCAGATGTTGTGATGTAATATTACATGAATGTCAGTAGTAATATCCATCATATGCGTGAAATCTGGTACATTGTATTAACATCAAAATAAAAGGTTATTGTACTGGCGGTCCCCGGGGACTTCCGCGCCGCCGGCATCGCTGCTTTTGCCAGACAACAGTGGGGTACAGTGCTCCAGACAGCCGGGGAGGACCGGGAACAGGCGGGCAGGCGGTCGGGTGTCAGCTCCGTGCAAAGCAGCGGAACAAAAACACAGACACATCTCCAACAGTATGATAATAATGCACTTTGTGTGCCTAATCTGATAGTCTGTAGATATGTAGCCTATAAACAAGATATATTTTAATAAAATACAGTTGTACCGACAGGAAACAGTAGAGCACAGAGGCTGTTTCCATGCTGATAAGTATGCTCATGGGAATAGACAGGCAGACGCCAGCGCTGGTCTGCCTTGGGGCATGGAAACAGCCTCTGTGCTCTACTGTATTCTGTCGGTACAACTGTATTTTATTAAAATATATCTTATCTATAGGCCACATATCTACAGACTATCAGACTAGGCACGCAAAGTGCATTATTATCATACTGATGGAGATGTGTCATTGTTTTTGCACGGAGCTGACACCCGCTCGCCCGCCTCTCTGAAGCTCTGTACATGGCTGGTGCCTTTATTTTGATGTTAACAAAATGTACCCAAATTCACGAATACGTAGGATATTACTACTGACATTCATGTGATATTACATCACAATGTCTGCTGTATTAGTCATGTGTTTACTACGTGTGTATTTGCATACAGAGCGGGGAAGTGAGAGCGGATCACAAGTGGTAACTGGAGACGCATTCTAATGCCAGATGTGTGAACCCACTTGTGTTCGGATCACTCAGGACGCACGTTAATGCCAGGTCTGAACAGGGCCTGACTTTGTTTGGTGTTGGTCCTGCTAAAAGAAAAGGTACTTGATGCATGCCAACGTACAACCTGCACACCCACAACTGTGCACACCTCCATACCAACACTCGAGATACTCAAATATCTACACGAATCACCTGCACCCACTCGTGCAACAAACTACACACACTACAAAGTAAACTCAAACAAACACTGATGCAAAGAGATTCAAAAGGCCATCGCTGGAGAGACTTAGTTTTGATTCAGTTGTTTTTACAGGGAGAAGAAGAAGCAGTTGGACTCAGTTTAGCAATGTAATCTGCTTAATCCTGTCGGCTTCTTCCACAGCTGGCTGCCCTTATTTGCTCTGCCACTTGTTCTTGCTCTGTGTCGCTTTTCTCCCTTGCACTAACCTCTCTCGCCAAAATCATAATTGAAGTGTGGATGGAAGTTAATTACCCCAACTGTTCTGTTAAATAAGAGGCACTCATATCTACGGAGTCATAGGTATAGACGGAGGGATTAAAAACCGTAGTAGAAATAATGAAGTGGGTTTAGTTTACGTGCCTGAAGAACAGATCTATTCAAATGTGCAACAGCTTACTTTTAAAACCGAGCCTGAAATTAGAGCTTTTTAGCAGTGAAGCATAATTGCTCTACCAAATAACCTCAGGAACCGGTAATTCCAATAATTACCTTTACTTTCCAGGCAGATAAGATGTAGTCAATGTGAAGTCGGTGTATTTAGGACTTTGAGAGGGCGACTGCCTCAGCTTTACACCAAGATTACCTGTAATGATTTCACTTTTGTGTGCTCGAATTACAGGTCGTGGTGCTGATATAAAAATCATGAAACCTGGGTACCTACTCTCTCCCGACTCGTGACTTCTGTCTTTTTGTGATGCCCACGCGCTCCTTTTGTAATGCAGTTGTTTATTTCCGAATGGGAATCACGATCCAATTTTCCAAAGGGAAGTTCTTACAATGGTCTGAAATAGTCTGATTGTAGTTGTTTTTTTAAAGGGCTCCGGCATTGATTTTAACTTTTTATTGGGAAGTTGTTGCATTAATCTGTATTTTAGGAGCTGTGCAATATATCTGCAGTAATATACTCTGCATTGATTTTAGCTGCTGATCTTCCACATGAAGCTACAAATGATTGAGTGACAGTCCAGCGTTAAGGCATTGCTAGTGGTACGATCCATTCGGCCCTGGCTGCTGTATTTTTCCATATTTGTTTTCAATGCACCCCCGACCAACTGCCAAGCCTTAATATATGACGTACAATCGTTGTGCCGAGATGTGATCTGTCCAAACGACAAAAAAAGTCCGTCCTAACAAGAGCTAATGAGGGAGCCAAATGCAGCGGTGGCAAACATGATAATGTGCCATGGACCAGTGCCATGAGTCACTCACATCTGCCGCCACCTTGACTCACTCTCAGCGTTTAACTCCGATTCTGATTTAAGAATAATAAAGCTGTCATCCATTATCACCCTGTTCAGAATGAATCCAACTTAACCCAGAGAGCAAGCTGCCACAGAGAAGTGTAGAATTCAATCTCAGAAGGATGACTTTACACCTTCAGTTTGGTTAACGGGCTTTACTGATCTCTCGGAGTTTAACACAAAACTCACGGTTCGGTACGTGCCTTGGTTTTTGGGTCACAGTTCAGTAGGTTTTTGGTACAAGAGAAAACAAAGAAAATGCAGAAAAGAACTCTTTTTCACTTATTCTGAAAATTATAAACATTCAACAGTTCATCATTGGCAATATGTCTTGCTTTAACAGTTAATGCACTCAAATACTGGCATATTGTCAATAAAAAAATTTAACCTAATTCCCCCTTGGGATCAATAAAGTATTTCTGAATCTGTAATACTTCATCAAAAGACTCTGATAACTGACCTGATAATTTCAGTTCTCGGTCTTCCGGTTTCCGTTTTTGAATGATGAATACAGACTACAGCTACCTGCTGGTGTGGAGAGTTATTCCATCTCACACAGGCGCAGAACGTACCTGGAAGTTGGGGCCGCCAGCTGTAGTCTTTGCGGTGTGTTCGAGTGCAACTTTTTGGCCAAGACAAAGGCGACGTGAGGTGACGCAGCTGGTTGCCTTCGTCGCCGCTAGTTCTTTGATGTCGGCTTAGTGTGTCCCCAGCTTTAATTAATAGAAAACCCAAAACTCTTTATTAAAGCATCAGGCTGGCATTATTTTATCTTTGTATTGTTTCATCAAAAAATACCCTGATAAAACCAACTCCAACAATGACTTTATCCTGATTACATGTATTGTTTGAGCAGCCAAAGCCTGATACATGTAGCTAAAGCCACGATCTTCACTGTCATCCAAGAACTGTTAAATTGTTAAAAGATCCATATTGCTGCATTTTGTGATATAGTCCCTCATTATAGTAAATATGGTCAGTGTTGTGATTGTTTTTGCAACCTTTTTTCACCTCTGGGGAGCAGCCAGATGTCAGTGTGCTCGGGTTGTTTTTAATGAAGGAATATGTCACCAGACATGTGTCTCTTTTATGGGTTCTTATTAGTTTTGGTTGATAATGGATTCTTATTCGGAAGATAAATTCAACGTTGGTTTGTTTTTCTTGGGATTTGTTGATAATAATAAAAGATAATGCATTGACAGCCTTAACCTTATTGAGATAACTTAACATGCCCTAATCAAAGTCATTTTCATGTGAATGAATGAAAAGTTAAAAGTGAAAAGTCGAAACATAAATGGCCCATCCCATTATGTCAAATCAAGCAACTGTCTAACGCAGCACTGGGAACATCACAGTTTTCACAGTTGTGGGTGTAGAGCTAAGCGGTGCTCTGCGCATCAAATGCGCAATTTGACAGTTACTTTTCCCATCTGCTTTAACCAGCAGTAAACCACAGACTCTGGCATTATGAGAGCATGATGTCTCATTCCTTTAATGAATGTTGGGACTTCAAATTTATTTGTGCTTGCCAAATTAACGTCAGATGCATCTGTGATAGGCAAATGACTCATAATGGGTATGACTGTATCAAATGCATCACCCAAGAAGGAACAAGGAAGACGCACACTAAAAAAAAAAGAGTTAAAGTTGTCTTTAATCCAGAGTTCGTGCAGTGTACATTACCAGTTTAGAGCTGGTTTATTGGTGTATTTTCTAAAATGATTTCATAACTGAATGCCTTGTTGTGTAATCTCATCCAGTAGCTGAATTTCTACAATTTGTGATGACTTTCATTGCATCTGTGTCAATAGATGTCAATAAAACCTTCTACTGTACCACTACCGGTTAAACATCACA
The DNA here is from genome assembly GCA_916700685.1 of Adelosebastes latens. Lineage (NCBI taxonomy): Eukaryota > Metazoa > Chordata > Actinopteri > Perciformes > Sebastidae > Adelosebastes > Adelosebastes latens. The sequence goes on from CAKAKR010059793.1 coordinate 30,043, forward strand.
AAAAAAGTCAAATGTTATATCCAAAGCTTTAGTGATTTTTATTTCAAGGTCTTTCTGGAGCTTTCACACTACCAACCGAAATATATTAAAGTAAATTTTACTGTATGAAGCTGTGAGCAATTCCTGCATTTCCTTAGTGCATTGCATGGTGGCACAATATGTAAACCAACAGCACTTCCCAAAAATGAAGCATAGTACGCATAATGACTGTTTTATGTATAGATCATTGCACATCTGGCATTATAATGTGTTTTGTGTGATCGGATTGCAACATGAAAGTACATGTGTAAATGCACTCAAAACACATTGAGGACGGATTGTGATCCGACTGGCCAAACCTCCTCCGGTGGTGGTCAGAGACGCATTGTGACCACATTGAACGCAAGTGTAAAGATAATTACGTTTTCGATCCACGTACAACAACTATGTGGCGGGAAATGCGTAATAGGGCTGTCCCAAGTACCATTTTCTGGGCTCCGGAGCTTCGGTAGTAACCAAAAGCGAATATTCTATGTTTCGCCCGGGTGTGTGTGAGGTGGCAGGGCTCAACCACCACTGTGACCAGAGAGATCAGCGCGCCCAATTTGTCTGTGCTCAGCATCTCAAATCCTCATCTCTCTGTGTGTGCGAGTATGGTCGTACATCAAAGTCATGTTAGCAGGCCCTTTTCCCCATAAACGGCAGCGTTTTGAGGCTGATGTGTCCGAGCATTACGCACCTCCTCTCCGACAGTGCCCGGCTGCAAACTGGTGCATAGTGCAGACTCCGGAGGCTTCCTCTCAAGCGACAGAGCGATCGGATCTCAATGGGATCTCAATGGGATCTCAATGTGGACACTGGAGACGCATATTAATACCAGGTGTACATGTAATCAGGTTAAATCATATCTAGATACAATCTGGATACGAGACAAATTTTAGGTATAAAGGGGGTCCATGGTTTCAACGAAATTGCATTTCTAGGCAACAGCTTGGGTCCAAGTTTACTTCTGACAGCTTATGTCATTCACATACACTGCAACAAGGAACCTATAGAGAGGCAAAGTCCCTCCCCTTCTGATGGACCCATATCTTGGAAAAAATATATGTACGGTAGTCAATGGCGAGAGACAAATCATTTTTTGCTCTTGTTTGAATTGCGCCATGAATCAAACATATGATGTTTGTCAATTTAAAACATAATTTTGCAAGTCAAGAAAGTTGCAGTTTGTCGTAGTATCAATTTAGTTTTGTGTGAAATCGTTCAGTGAACTACATCTCTCGTCTCACACAATAAACGTCACCAACGCTAGCTAGCTAGCTAACTTCGCTTCGTTCCACTTACAAATGAAACGTTATCTTACCTGATGTGTTTTATCCAGCGACTCCTTTTTTTTTTTTTTAATCAGCCGGGAAACGAAAGAATGAGTGAGACCCGTTGCTCATGTGAGTACATCCCAGTACGAAACACACAGGCATCGTAGCTTCAGCGAGAGAGACGTCACTTACGCGACTTTTGGGCATGTAATCTTTCTAATTGCGTCTTTTATTTCCAACAGTTTTACAAGAAACTGCGACTCTCTTGACTTGAAAATTATGTTTTAAATTGACAAACATCATGTGTGTGATTCGTGGCGCAATTCAAATGGGATCAAAAAGATATTTTTCTCTCGCCGTTGACTACCGTTCATATTTCTTCTGAAATAAGGTCCCATGGTGGTCCACCGGAAGGGGCGGGACATCGCCTAAAAGTGCAACAGGAAATAAACTGGGACACATTTGGAATGTTTGCTTTACAACTGTGAAATCTATACATACTTAATTTGGTCAATTTCCCAGTGTATACTCTAAACCTGCTTAGGATTAGTACCTATTGTGAAATTGGGACACAGTTTATGTCTATATATCACAGGCACACATGCGCATCCCAGCTCTTTCTGTTGCAGTCTGCTGCTTTTTTTTCATTATATGCCAACTGTAAAAACTGCAAATAAGAACACACATACATCAAATTCATCAAGGTAAATGAGAAATATATAAACTGATTTAACGGTACCACCGATAAAACATTTTTTTTTTGTTGTGGCCTGGAAACAGCCAATGTGATAAAACAGCCATATGCTCCATTCATGATTCCTTCACGACATCCTACTTGCTGCAGGTCAATAGGTCATTTACATAACACACCCCAGCTTGTTTTTTTCCAAATATCATGTAAGGGAGTTGGTGTTGTATTTGATACACATAACTAAAATAGTCACTTAGGAATCCCTCCACACACACACAAACGTTTGAGTCATTCAAAGCAGAATGTGTGTAGGAGAACTCAACCATACAAAGAGATATCCGGCTCACACACACATTCGTATGAATTCCAGGGTGATACGTCGTTTTTTTTTTCCCTCTCACCCTCCTCCATTCATACATTTATCATGAAGTGTCTTTACGTTCGTTGTGCGATTCGTCATAGATGTGCACTAACTATATCCGGGCTTATGTGTGGGTCTCCCTTCATGTGATGCCCACCATGCAGTGCGAGGGAAGGCAAAGGCTCACCGGATTGAAGCGAGCGGTAGGCGGAAGAGAGGAGCAAAGGGGGCAGATGACGGGGTCAGCTGGCATTCATTGAAGAGTATCAGGATAACAGGATATTACAGTGTCTATGAGCTTTCTACTAAGAACAAATGGGTTTACATTAATGTGTTGATGGTGGAAGACAGATGCGAGGGAGAGAAAAACAGGATAACAGAAAGGGTGATTTGATTGTTTTCATGACGAGGGCCACATGGCGGTACAGTGATTACGTTCTAATGTGGCAATCAGCCTGGAGGAGCAGAAGTAGCGTGGAGCACCACTTGAAACAGGGAAAGCGAGACAGATAGGCTGTGGGAGGGGAAGACGACCTTCAGCAGTTTGCCATGGAATCTCCATGTGATGTCATCTTCCTTAATGACATCACAGCTACCCTCGCAGCACTGGAACATTACAGCCGCCAGCAGAGCGGGAGCTTCCTGGTGATTCATTCATAAAAACCTCCTTCGCTGCCCTCTGATATCTGTTATCAATGTTCTATACGTGGAACATCATCTGATGTAACAGTTCATCTTCTTGCGTCTGATATCGCCATGACAACTTCACATGGTCAATTTTTAAGGAACTGGCAAGTTTACAGTATGAATTATTAATTCCTGTTCTGTCTTGGCAGCTTGTGGTGGGAGAAGCCAGAAGGCTTCTTAGAATAAGTAGCCTTCACAGCTCACATTTATCAGAAGGGAATCACGTGTGAATCGTGACTTCCTTTTAAAAACACTTTAAAAAAAAAAAAAAGCACCTGGTCTGCCAATAGCAGCTTTCTTCAAAAGTGTTAGGCTGTTTTGTCCCATAGAAGCTGTTGTCTCCGGCGTTTTGATATGTTATCATTTCATACTGCCTTATGGTGTGCATTCACATCCCTGCTTTCATTTCGCTTTGGAATTATTCATGCTCACCAAAAAAAAAACTCTTGTGGCAGCCCCAGTTACCAAAGACCAGTGTTGGGGGTTATAAAGTAACACGTTAGAGTGCTCAGATTACTTTTTTTGTTGTCACAAGTAACATAACTTGTTAGTCAGTTGACAGTTACGTTTTCAAATAAGCAATCCATTGCAAGAACATCACAGTGAAATGAAAACTGTGCCGGGGGGATAAGCATCTGTCAGCTGCAAAGAACTCTACTTCAAATTTGAAGAAGCACCTGGAGGAGGAGAACAGTGCTACAGCTCCGAAACAGCAACGGCTTTCGGCTGTCACTCCCAGGGAAATCAACATGCGTGTAGCTGGTTATGTGGTGGAGGAGATGCTACCAATATCAACTGAAGAGTCTCCATCTTTCCGTAAGATCCCTATGACGCGTAAGATGGAGGAAACCGTGCCTGACAGAAAAAACATTTGCAAGCTAATATAATAAAAAGCTGTAATGGGGATATCGCGTCTGTCATTCCTGCCTGCAGAGTTACAGATGCCGTAGACAAGGCTATGCAATGACGGTGAGATAATATATTCAAAAGGTAGGCGTAAGGTAGGCTATGCGCCCTCTGGACAATATAACAAATATGCGCTAGTAATCACAAAAGGGTTTCAATTTTGGTAATGCAAAATTACTCTTACGAGTTACAAGTTACTTCGTCAAACAAGACAAAAAACAGTCATGTAAACCCCTGAAATATCACATATATTCCCCGATTAATAACTGCACACTATATATACTGTAAACAGAACATTGACGTATTATATCACCTTATAAAATTGTGATGGAGGACGTGTTAGTAGACAGTAATGCCTCATTTCCACTGCATGGTTCAGCTCGACGCGACTCACTTTTGGTCCTTTTCTCTATTTTGTTTTCATGGCCGATAGTACCCCCTCAGTGTATAGGTGGGACTCTCAGCTGATCACCATAGCGATGCTGCGTGAAACTAGCCCAACATCATCTTCAACGTGACACTTGCTAAACCCTTTCATCGGTAACCAAACAGAAGAACGTCTGGACTTAGTCAATTGTACGGCATAGTGCACGGTGTAATTTTGCGGGCTTTTTTTTTTTTAAAATCTTGGTTGTGTGAATACAAAAATTGCTGCAGCTACTGACATTTAAAAATGACGGATTTGTGCAGGATGTCCAGTGTCGCGCCAGTGCCAAATCTCTATGACCAATCAGTGGTCTGCTGTGTTTTAACTTCTAGCATTGGCTCAGCTCGCTTGGAACCTTGACTGAGATGGTACCAAAAAAAGTACCAGGTACTGTCTACCACTTTTGCTAATGGAAAACCAAAAAAGAGTGAGTCGAGTTGAGTAGAGCTGTGCCGTACCATGCAGTGGAAATGCGGCATGACACATCCAGCAGACACAGAGCAATATTAGCATGGAGTTGTCTGTCTGCCCGCCTGACTAATGTAAGAATATTTAGGGACATATCTGTCTCTTCAGCAGCTAAATACTCCATGATTCCCAATTTACCGTTTGCATTTCACGCATCGTAACTCTGTTAGCCATAGTGCAGCACAACTGACCAAATCACTTACTGGCCTCAGACAGGAAGGAAGAGCTTCCTCCTCCAGGCAGCCCTAGGGTAGTTTGAACGCAGACCTTTGTTGCTGGGAGGCAACAGTAATGAGTCAACATGTCTATATTTGTTAAGCGTCAGTCATCATAATTAGATATAGTGTTTAAATTTGGATCGTGCGTAAATAGAGGTACTGATCATAAAAATAAGGCACGTCAAAGTTCTTCGGCAAGGGGTTTTCCATTCACAGAGCTGGTTAGATGCACTGGTAGACACAAAAGATTCATCAATTGGAAACTTGAGACTCTTGAGTGATATCATCTGGTGAGCGAAAAATGATTCGCTGGCTCTTTCATAAAGCTCTTGCTAGGCAACATGATAATGCCATTGGGGTAAGTCCATTAAAAATAACTGCTGGGATGTTATTCATAATCCAGTTGCTAAGCCAACCGGGACAAAAATAATGTAAAAATAAAACTTGATGACGTGGTGAATCAGCAGGAGAGCTTCCTGGAAAAGCAAAGTTAACTTTTGAAAAATACGAAAGGTTCACATGGCTCTCTGAGCGTTTTGAATAGGTTCAAGTAAACATGGTGACTGACGTGTCCGGTCAAAATAACAAGGGCCTAGTCCAGCTTCCAAATTGAAAAAAAACGGTCAGTCGGTCCGTCAAGTCTAACAAGATAAATTAATGTCTAGTCTACAGGACAAGAAGGACATTGACAGAGGCCAGTTACTCTGCAGCCTCTAAGGAGTGATTTACAGTGGACACTTTGAGATAATGCACAGTCCAATCCAATGATGCAGTGGTTGATACACAGTGGATGGTGAAATGTGACCTCCAGTTAGTGTCACCAATATATTGTTACAATATTGTGCAATCAATTATCATGTTATCTTCATAAGCTTAATCAGTTTGATAGTTCTCACTGAATTTCTCTGTTTAATGTATTGACATTTTATCTAAGGAAATTTATGCTCTTCCCTTAAACTTAACCCTGCATTAATTCATGTTTTGGCCAAAACAACATTGACATATTACCACTTTGGGAATTATTTTGAGTCGTGTTTCTGGCCACCTAACGAATGCAAGTATCCAATATTTACTCTCTTTTAGCTCTATTTTGGGTCTCCTCCAACTCCTGAGGGAAATATGTGATTATTTAGCTGCTAAATGCTTCACTATGTTCAACAGTTATGCTGTGTTCACACTATAGGCAACAAAAGCAACAAAATGGGCAGCATGGCCAGCTACAGTACATTGTCGGCGAATCGCTGTCGAAGTGTTGCTCAAGCGCTCGCTGACGTCGTTAAATAGCACTGGGAACTGGCTAATGGCGTTACTTTAGATGGAATGGAACAGGGTCAAACAAAAACATATGATTGGTTGAGGCTTCACTGCGCCACTGGAGCACTGAAAAAAGTTGAGACCAGTTCATCTTTGTAGCACGGCACGCCCGTCACACAGCGACAAGTATTGTGCGTCAGTTTGTAGCTTCATGTCACCGGCTTCCATTGAAAATAACTTGGGTTTATCAGAGCTTTTTTTGCTGTGAACGGCTGCCTGCATCATCTAGAATTGATGTTGACAAGAGCAGTGAGTGAACCAAAACTTGTGGGCCGGAAAACCAAAACAATGAGATAAAAGACACTAAAATGCTTCATAAAGCTGAGAACTGCAGAGTCAACTGATAATTCTGTGGTTTTGTCACTACGGGTGATCCCTGTCATGTTTAAGTAGTCCTGTGATGCATTGTTACTATGAAAAATATCAACTATAGCTGCTTAACTTGTGATAAAACCAATCACAGTATACCATGTGCATCGTGCATTGTGCAGGAATGGTTAAAGTTCACACAAATCACACCAAACCGCCCTCTTACAATGATTTAAGATGTATGCTGGTGTGTTTTCATCAGGGCAGGACAGTGTGACTTATGGTTAACTGAGGAAATGAAGAGAGATGAGGGAGTTAAAGAGACGACGAGAAGCAGCGGCAAAGCGAAAAGGCCTTTAATGAGAACACCAGGCAGAATGACAGGCCCGGCCTCTGCCAGGTCATTAGTTCTTCTGGCCTTTGTAGCATAAACTGTCTACGCCTGTGTCTGAGGTTGCAGACAAGTGTTTGGTATCACAGTATGGTTTTCAGCATTTCTGATCTTCCAGCACCAGAGATGCTGCTAACACCTACGTCTCGACGGGCACAAAGTCAATATCTTTGTGATAACCCCGACAACACCGCCTCCCTGGCCTTTTACCATACTTATGCAAGACAGCCAAATGTCACAGGAGGCTTTTTCCTCCAGTTAAATGTTAATGGATGTTACAAAATGAGAGCAGCAGCAGAGAATTTGGGATCGCACAGTCAGGAATGGTAATTGTAAGGCCTGGTTACCAAATGTAACATGTGCAAACGTGGATTTGAATACTGAATACTGTATTTCCAGTTAGTATTCAGATTGACTATTATTGCATAAATGAGCTACGATTTAGGGCTCAGAGATGGAGAAAAAAATACTGGTTGTGTCATCCAGCTACATAACTCACTTCCTATTACTTTTTCTAGTGACGAGATAATGGCATAACATTTTCTCGGAAAAGAAGTTCAGATCTTTCAGTGACGTTGTTTTATTAGTATAAAAAGATCTGAGTTTTAAAAATACTTTGTTTCATAAAGCTGAAACAAATTGAAATTACTTAAGTCAGTTTAATTGACTGAACTTGAGAAATTCACTTAAACAATGTGATGCAGTATGACCAAATATTGCAGTGGCTGGGGAGCGGAGTAGAGAAGGTACAACAATACAACAAATCTAAAAATACAGAATTACAAGCCCTTCAATCAAAATCCTACTTTATTACAAGTAAAGAAGTATTGTCAGCAGGGTTGGGTCGACCTGGTTAACATGCTCATGTCAGTAGATATCTCTGCAACACAACACATAGACGTTTAACATAACGTCAACACTGTAACCTCTTCACATTCTGTTGATAACGTTAGTTCATTTTTTAATGTTTTAAACTACAATTCTGGCCAGAATTTATACATTTACACTTACACATTTTACAAAGTTAATCTGAAGAGTAACTATAGCTGTCACATAAATGTAAGGGAGTAAAAAGTACCTCAAAATTGTCCTTGAGTACAATACTTGAGTTACTTTCCACCACTGGGCATTGCTGACCCTGATTTTGTCAAGCTGCTAGTCTTACATTTATCTTTATGTATCATTTACGTAGAGTACATGACGGCTTCATTTGAACTGCATCACTGCATTTGTCTTACTTTGTAATTATAATAAATGAGTGATGACGCATGCTAATTGTATAGATGGGTCCTTCACAAAGTTGAGAATGTTTATACTTTGCAATTATAAGCATAAACGTGGGTACTACGAGGTCGTTCGTTGTTAGAAGAGGTAGCAGAATTTACAGCAAAGTGGAGAATGACTAAATTGTTTTTCCTCAGGAATGACTAAAGCAAAGCTAACAAATAATTATTTAATTAATGAACCTTGGTCTTTCCAAACAGACTGCAGTGGGAGGAGGTTAGGCAATGCATTCAGAAAAACTGCTAGCAGCATCACGTCCATGGCAACCAGCCGGGATTGTCCATGTGTTGAAGTGTTCTTTTCTGCAAGTGAACGTAGGAGGAGATTTTTTGGGGATCACCTGTGGAGGTGCAGAGCCCATCAGATGGTAATATGTGCTGTGCTCAGGAACAGGAAAATCCCTTTATCGCCATGGCAACACCGTGCACCTGCGTCGGAATGGCGTCAGCCAGGTCCCTGAGCCTCACAGCAATATTTTTTTTCCTGTAAAAATCAAATGAAAGCTTGCCCTTCGGCTTGAATCGTGTTATGATCTTAGTGTCAGGAGCAGGATATGACGGGAGCACTGGCCTTCGTGCTCTGATTACACCATTTATCGCCAGTGGTGGAGTGACCGTGGCCTGGCATTTTCCGAGCTACTGATTCAATCCTAATCAATAACAAACAATTCAGCTAGACTATAGCCATCTTTTCAGTTTTAATTTCAGAGTTGTCATAATCCTTTGTGGACTAATCCTGGAAGAGTCACTTCTATTCTCTCTTAATCCCTTAATCTCCTTTAAAGTAATTTATTCCTGATTGGTCTGCAATAGGCGAAATGTGTGCAAGTTAAAGTGAGAGATGAGGGACAGTGGATTTATGGGAGACAGTGATTTTCCACCAACTTCCTTCATCATCCGTCAAACCTGCTCTCCCCATGCTCGCTCACTTTACTGTGTGGACAGTGATTGTCACCAGCATGCAGTGCCTGGGTACAAATGAAACTTCAACCTCTCATCAAACAGCAATACCTGTGTAATCAGAGACTGTTTACTCTCAGATGAGTTGTGGTCTCTGACAATGAAGTCTCAGGGAGTCTCAGGTGGACAAGGGCCTCTTTGATACCTTTAGTTCGTTAACCTCCATCCTCGAGTGGGTCCCTCTTAATTAGACTCGCTGATGGCACAAAGAGACATCAACTCTCATCCTGTTTGTACTTTGAAATTCATGCTAATCCCAACTACCGTGCAAGTTTTCTAAGTTGGCACTGTCAGGGAATGTTTTCAGGTAATGATTTTCTTATAATTTTGTGTAAACAGTGATGTCCGCCATGCCATTTTTAGAAATGAATTACGCAACACTGCTTGCTTCATTAAGCTGTTAAAGTGATGGCTGTTTGTAATTCAGACAGTTGACTTTTACATAAATGTTCCTTATGGATTTATTCAGACTCTGATGACATTTAAGGTAATTGACACATGCTCGAAAAATATTTGGCTGGAAAACAGCGGTGAATTGAAAAGTTTAAAAGGTGCTCTATACAATATTCAGAGCATTAATATAGCAGCAAACAACTATTTGCTATGTAAAGATATAGAGGAGTAATGTCTACCTGAGCAGAGAATGAAGTCTCTCTCCCTCTGTGTGTGTTGTAATCAGAGCTTCTCTGTGCTTTGTTGACATAGCTGGCCGCGTGCCTTTTAGTGCGTGTGAGCGTGCTCACAGCCGCTGCTCTGCACTGCTCTGCACTGCTCTCATACGGCGGTTAAAGCTGATAACCCCGTCAAGACTGATGGGGTTGTGCAACGTGACCGTCCGTCTCTCGAAACGCATCGCAAGCAGAATGCATTGCACGGCTGCTCACATAGACAATGAACAGGAAGCATGGAAAGGACGGATCCTGTGGACACGTACCATCAGCGCTGTTAGCACCGTTAGCTGCGAGCCACCAGCTCAGCCATGTAGAGAGCCATGTGGAGGAAAAGCAAATGCTCTGAAAGGAGTTTTCTGTCCTCTCACCGGCTGCATCACTGATGGATTTTACAACTTATTTTTGCCATCAAAGCCTTCATTAATGATTATTATGAGCTTCCCTCGCTTCTCTAGAGAATCTCCCCATACAGTTTCTCATCAGTTTTATCATTTATTAGATAGTGAATTTTGTTGCCAACAATCCAACAATGTCGACATAAATACTATTACATTAACACATTAAGTTGAGACTCCTGAAACTATGCTTTTTTTTTTAACCTCTTTGGTCCTGCGAGGGTAAAATTTATTTTTGTTGACTGATCTGACATGAGATAAATCTCTGTCAAAATTGTAAAAATGTCTCATTTACAGTGTTTCATAATTTATTTCATTTTTATTTTCTTTGGGCGTAAAAGATGATACTTTTGAGAGAAATGTATAATCAGACGTAAAAGATGTGCATTTCATTTCTCTCTGAGTATTTAACCTTCTTCTGCTGCAGCCTGTATATCAATCTCACATTCAATTCAGACTCAAGAGTGACGGAAATCATCAATCGTCATGACTTTTGTGTAAAAGTGACTCACGCTTTAGTCATGAGATCGACGTATAAGATTGCTATCCTTTCTACATAAAGAGGTTCATGTATGAAAGGGGCTATAGTCACCCTATATATAGTGATCAAGTTATATAAGAGGATAAAAGAAGCCTTGCTGACGGTTGATCATCTAATTATGTGGGCTAAACTAGATATTACAGACATTCATGGAAACAGTATGTACAGTCTTGTATGTCATGCTTTAAACGTGTATTTATCCAATAGAGTTTGGTGCACAAACCCAAAGGACATCCACGAAAAGACACAGTTTAATCATCATCCTCATCTTCCTTTGATGAATGCTTATTGGACCTTTGAATGTCATGCAAGACATTTTCTAGAAAATGTCAAGACAAGGGGGCAGATGAATCGAGTCTCTCACAGTAACATCTGTACACTCCCACAAGACCTTCACACTCCGCCTGGTGACTAGAGCCTCACCACATACTCAGTGTAGACTCACCCTTCACACTCCCTCGTAGAACCAACACCCTTCCCACCCTCAGACTAACACTTAAAACTCACAGTTCAGGTCCCACTCATTCTGAACTGTGGATGATTGCAAATTTGATCATCCAATTTGTTTTCTGTCACAGTCCCTTCATTTCTTCACCTCACGTCTGACTCGCCTGACCTCTGCCGTGTTTCATCTTTCTCTGCTCTGCAATCATGCATGCATTTATGCACACACTCGCACTCATGAACACAGATTTTCCAGCTTTATACACACACAAGACCTGTTTACTTTTTAACCTTTGTTAAATCGCTGAAGCTCATTGCAAAGCCCGCTCAGACTGTCAGGGTTTTGGTGGAGATGAACAGAAAGCAGATGGCTCAAGTTGAGTAGGAGAATCTCCCAGAGAGCACGGTAAGCGTGGTGGTAAACAAGCTGAGTCGGAGTACAGTACTGAAATGTTAGATAAGAACCGGGAGGTGCAGTATGTGATGATTAGAAGGGGGGAAAACTTTTGTACTTTTGCTGAAATTGTAAAAAGGAAAACAATTCCTGGCATGAAAATCTGCTCAAGCGAAAAACACGGCCATAAAGTTTTGCAGCTGAGTGCAATTTGCCCTTTTGTTGGCGTCTGATTGCAATTATCCATGTGGAAAAGTATAAATGTTGCCTTTGCACCAAGAACAATGGAGGTGGAATGCAGGTCCTGACTGACGAGGTGCAGAGGCATTCCTTAAAACTTCAGGCAAGGAATTTAAATGTGACAGAGATAAAATCTATTTTGGATTTAATATCCCAGTCTGTCAGTGCTGACACCCTTTACTAATGCGCTTCAGTGCAACTCTCTGAAGACGCTAATAATTTCACCATAACTGCGCCAAATGAATGTATATTACCTCATTTACACGTGCAAATAGCACAGGAGCATCAAGATGCTATTTGATTGGCAGCGCAGTTAGGGGTGCGTTTTACACTTTGCTGGTGTTTTGAGAATTACACAGTTTCTTTTTGTTTGATTTGTGCAGGTTTAGGAGGAGCAGGGCTGTCAAAATTGGCCAAAAATTACATTTGAATATTCGTTCTAAAAAAACATAGGTTCAAACCATTCAAATATCTGTTTTTGCTCATTATGTTATGACATCATGTCTTAAGTGGCCGCAAACGATGCAACACTGCGCAGAATGCAGTTTTGAGCCGAACTTTTGTCGGACTCCCTGTTTGTATTTATTCCTGTTTCTCGCTAATCTATACAATACCTCCTCATTTCACTACAAAAACCTAAATAAGGTGGCAGCTGGCTGGAGGGAGATCACCTGAATGTTTCCTACTTGCTGTTGGCTATATTGTATGTCATTTACAGTAAAAATCACAATATCTGTTCTCTGTTTATAAAGTACAAACGTCGTAAGATACCAAGTACTTCTCTCCCATCTTTTAAGTGGTTACGTCTCCAGTCTGATCTCGAGCTGATAGGTACGTGGTTTGTTTACATGACATAACTGAACGTTTGCTGTTAGGACACGGTGTCACTCTCTCTGCAGCTGAGTTCTCTGCCATCATTACGGCTGTTGTTGAATTATTCCTCATTCAGCTTTGCCTAATGTTACATTTCATTTTCAATCAATAAAAGTGATGTGTTACTCCCGTCATGAGGTGCATTCAGTGCGCGCAGTCACGTCTTTTTGACAGAATATCAATTTTCATATTCTAATATGTACAACGCCGTCGGTCGGGACGGCATTATCAGCTGTAACCACATTTATCAGAGCAGTGCAGAGCGGTAGCCGTGAGATAGCCTGTTAGGACACGCACACATGCAAGAACATGCAGTAAAACGCACGCATGGCTGGCCCGGCTATGTCAACAAAGCACGGAGAAGCTCTGATTACAACACACACAGAGGGAGAGAGACTTCATTCTCTACTCAGGTAGACATTACTGCTCTATATCTTTACATAGCAAATAGTTGTTTACTGCTATATTAATACACTGAATATGGTATAGAGCACCTTTAAATATTTTCATAAGTAATTTTCTGTTAAATTTAAGGAAAATAAAGAAAATTAAGCAGCTATCATCATCCACAAAATGAGAAACGAGGTGATAGAGTCAAATGTTGCAAGTATGTTACTTAGCAATTAGACTGCTGTTATTCAGCCAAGTGGAGATGCATTTGACGACTGAACGTAAACGCATTTAAATCATATCAGGGTTCAATGTAGACACGAGAAATTATTCACTAAGTGTAAGATGGTGCCAAACTTGTGCCTTAACAGCTTTTAGTTGATGCACAACAGCACATTCAGACTGCAGAGGTCAGCGCATTAAATGCAATTAAAAAGGAAAAGAGTTTGCTGAAGGCTCCATGACTTAGATAACACCCGGATCAAAAAGCCCAGGCTCTTCAATGTCTGACTCCCACTCCCCGAACATACTCACTGGCCTGACAAAACAAAACACTAGACAACCACCTTTGTTTTCTTGTCATTATTATGTGTGTGTCTGGTCAGCAAACATAGTGTGTGGGGTAGATGGGCTGCCTTAATGTATTCCACTGCAATTTATATTCATTATGCCATTTCCCTGCCTAATTATGATTGTGACAGAGAGGGCACAGAGTGACTAACACTTTGTCTCACTATCCAGCTCTTTCTCTCCTGCCCTCTCAGTTCCAATGTGACCTCCCTTTTCTACCTATCTTTTTGAATCTCTCGCTCTGCCTCTTTTTGTTGGTCTCTCTCATTATCACTTGCCGTCTAGCTTGCTGTGTACAAGCCTCTCCCAGAGGTACCCATCGGTTTTGTCGCTGCCTTAGGGTCAACAAGCGACCGAACCTAATAACAAAGAGTGGGCAGCCATGTGGACTTTGCATGGCAGACAGACACTTCATATGCATACTCTCTACTCGCACACTCACACACCAGGCCATGTGATTAGTCAGAAGCGGGGGAAACACAGTGTCCTCGATGTGGGTGAAGTGGACAGAGCGGAGGACGGGAGAGGAGGAACAAGGAGGGCCGCAGGATCAACCACTGGGAGGAGAGGGAGGGTACCGAGATCAAAGCAGGAGCGTCTGAATGGTTGATCAAAAAGATCAGTTAACATTTCCTCATCATTAGCATTAGCACATGCGTGGAGTACTGAGGTAATATAAAGCCCCGTTTCCACCAAAGGAACTTTCCCCCGGAACTAAGAACCTTTTGAGGAACGTTTCGACCCCATTGACCAGGGTCAAAGAACGCACAGTATATTACTAAGAAGTGAAAGTCAATTGTTCGTTCCATTGCAACGTCAGTGCCCAGCATCAGTGCTACGCCTCCGCCATTTTGGACTGAAAGCGACTACCGGACGCCAGTAAAACGTTCGCCTAAAAAGTGCCATACAAAAGTAAAACAAAATGATTTGAATTCTAATGTCATCATTTTAATGTCTCTATCAAAATGGCCTGTGTTGAACGATTACGTTCTAAAACACAAAAAATAACCATTAAACACTCAACAGATTATTCACTGTGGAGACAGACGCTTTTAGTATAATTTCATTCATTACAGCCAACATACATTAGCAAATATGGAGCAGTAAATATCGTCGCAGTGAGACAAAACCTAAAGTCCAACGTGTTTTAGATGAAACGGGTGGGCACACTGAACTGCATGCTGCAGAGAGTGTTTACACCTATGACCACCAGCAGCTCTCGTCCCATGTCATGTTGCTTTTTCATACATCAGCAGACTAATTAAACTAGACTAAAGTCCCAGGAAACCCGGCTCCTGGCCAAGAAATAGTCCCGCACATAAACACCTGTAAAACCACAACTTCACCTCCATCTTTGTATGGAATAAACATACAAAATATAACATACTAATATGTTATAAGCAACCTGGCCCTCAAAGGATTATATTAATGTTTGTGCATATTGTAGTTCAATAATTACAAATCAAATGGATTTTCCAAAGGTTGCAAGACTGTATGTTTTCAGAATGACCTCCCACCTCCCAGGCAGCCGTTGGTTTCCATTTATTTGAGTTTGCCAGGAAATTAGACTTGTGCAGACTTGACATTTGGTACTTTATCACAATCAACAGTTTGTTGCCTTCATGTTTATGATCATAATTGTTTACAACTCTGATCTGATCGCTTTTAGCAGCATTTCACTGCACAGAGTCACTCTGCATGAAGTCACACTCGCAGCTGTGCAGGACACTCTGCATTAAGAGGGAGGGTATGAATAAACACGTAAACTGTGGGATGCACTATATTGTTTGCCAGTTGATAATGCATAACATAATTTGTAAAAATGATACAGTTGACTGCAAAATAAAGTTTATATTTAGACTTCATTCATGAAACAAAGATGGCAGCCAGATTTCTTAGCTAATTTGGTTCAAAGCATCTCTCAAACTGATCAGTTGTTTACGTTTACTTATTTATAATAATCTCACTCTCAACTATTTACATTTTACATATATAATAACACAATCATATCTTCTTTGGTAATCAAGTTTTATAGTTTTATATATGTATGCATAGTTTGAAGTACATTTGCCATGTAATAAATGATGTGATACCAAGTTAATTATGTCCAAATAGATGCATTATGGATTGATTTCTGGAGATTAGACTACACATTTCAAATGTGATTGGATTCTTTTTGAATATGATACACGGATCAGAGAAGATTTTGTTTCATAAAAGGGGAAGATCACCATGTGCTGCAATGAATAGAAACGGATAGCTGCCTGGGGAGCTAGTCTCCTAAAAATAATTGTGGTAAGCTTCATACAATTTCTGAACAGTAAGTTGCTAAAATAAAGGCTGGTGCAGACCACAATAATCCTGGTTTGAATGTAAAGTTGGTTCTTCTTTTCCTACATTATCATATTTTATATTTTTAGACTGTTTTCATCGGTGCAAATGAATTGTTTGTATTTTGTTTATGTTGTGTAACCCACTCCTGGGTTCAGAAGGAGCCAAGCTTTGAGTGCAATAAACATAAACATGACAACGCAAGTGAATTCAGTTAACTGCAACTTTAGTTTGCCCATGAATAGCAAAGCAAATGCAACATTTATGTGGATATGAAAAATAAAAAACTGGGCCCTTTAAACCAACGAAAAATGTCCTTTAAAGAAGCTTGGTTTTGTGATCACCTTAAGTCATTATCTGTTTTTGTCCTTCTGTGGGATTTCTCCAGTTTCAAGTAACTTCCAAGTCAGAGTGCACTCTCTAAGTATATTGTATGTTCGAGCTGGTATCAATCCAGGTGACTGGCACGATCCAAAATAAAATAAATAAATAAATAATATAGATACAAAAAAACACACACACATACCCCCTGACCTATATTTTATCCTCCATGTTTTACAGTCCTACTATAAAATCCCTATCCACGTCAGCCACCGTAGCACCCCTGCTTATCCACCATATCCCTTTAAAAAACCCAGTGTCCTTTAAGAAAGCTAACAGTACCCTGACCTGTGCTCTCTCACCTATGCTCAGTAATCCTTTTATTGTGAATTCCTGCACCCCTAATTCCCTCAGATTATTCTTCATCATCTCTCTCTGCGTCACACATTCCCTACAACTCAGAACTACGTGCTCCACTAAGTGCTCTCGATGACATCCCTCCCTCACAAGCCTGTCTGGTGTTTCCCTATCACTTTCAGTGTTTTGTCAGTGCACACTGTGCCCCAATCTTAACCTTTTCAATACAGTTTCCTCTCCTTCCCTAGTATCTTTGACACTCTTTTGAATTTGATATAGATGCCTCCCTTTCCACTCTCTGTCCCATCTTTCTTGCCACATTTGGTTGTTTCTTTTTTCTATATTTCCTTTCTCTATAGCCAACTTTTCCAACTCATCCACCCTCTCATTCCGTCTCACCTCAAAATGCGCTGGAACACACAGAAATGTTATTTGACCTCCCTGCTTTATATTCTTGTGACTGACTGAAGGACTTCATATAGTGCATCTTGACAGCTGTATGAATGGAAAGACCTTAAACTTGCTAGGGCTGAGGATTGAGTCTGAGCATATCAACAACTTATCTTGTCTATTTTTTTTCCACCCATCGTAGTGCAACCAACACTGCCAGCATCTCCGCTGTGTAAACCCCTAAATTACTGGATCTTCTTCTGATTACAATTCCTTCTGCTGGTATTGCCACCCCATATCCAGTCACTCCTGTCTCAGGTTATCACATTGACAAAAACATTGGAGATGTTTGAAAACTGCTTGGACCGATGAAAAAAAAAAGAGTCATTCATAGAGGGCATTTTCTACTTGCAAACGACTGTAATTTTCAGTTTCTTTTGTTTTTTTCCCTCTGTCCCCATTCATGAGCATGCAGACCACTAGCTTCTCTTTGACCTCATACTTCCCCATGAACCTTTTCACAACAATAGTTAAGACCAACTCTTCAGTATTGATCATATGACTGATATACAGTGGTTTTGTCTGGTTGCGAGAGCATCATAATAAGGGCCTTAAAGCCCTGACACATCCACCTCTGTTGGTTTCTTGATTTGGGAATTTAAGAATATTTCATTGTCTCACACATTTTACGTCACTCTGGATGAGGGAGTCAGCTAAATGCTGCTGTGTAACGTGGTCTATTCTGCTAAGCTGTCATTGGAATTCCTCTTAGCCCTACAAAGTGCAAACAGAAAATGATGGGGTTCAGTTCCAGTAACGAGATTTGTAAAAATGGATAAAATGTCTGACAGCAATTCTGTGTTTCATCTCCCACCCTCTTGATCCATCCTATTTACTATTTCGTGTCTCTTTCAAATACCAGCCAAGAGGATATTGGCTTTAGCCAAGAAAAGCACATAATACTGTAGCCCACATTTTTACATCATCTCCCTTAAACCTTCACACATACGCACTTTGTCTGGGTTTGGCGACGGGAAATAGCGTCGAATTTTAAAAACAGGCTACCACTTACAGCCTGGGAACCATCAGCCTGCCAACCCCCCACAGCTCTATGGAGCTTACATGCGTCATAGCGAGCGCTGGCATGCATCTAGATGATATTCATAGTCCAACGGGAATGGAAAAAGGCAAGTGAGACAATAACAATTCATTCTTAAAACTAAGCCATGTTTAAATGTAATCTTTATTTCTGTTTCTTTCAAACTATTGCAGTTAAAGGTCTCAGATAAATACTTATAAAGCTCGCAAGGACACCTTTGTCTATATTAATATTATTACCACAACAGCATTAGTTGCTTGTTAAACAGTCTAGAATAACCCATAATTTTGTTTTCTTGACAAACAACCCTGCAGCCCAGCGAATAATCACGGCCCTCTAAATAAAAACAGAATCATGCCACTTTGTTAGATTGGGTAGTAGGCTCGTATTATTAGGCTCACACTATCAATTTTCTTCAAAGTAGTTGTGTTTGTTTAAACTTGTATAAACTTGAAAAAAAAGTACTTTGTTATATGAATGGGGGA
Organism: Adelosebastes latens; assembly: GCA_916700685.1. Lineage (NCBI taxonomy): Eukaryota > Metazoa > Chordata > Actinopteri > Perciformes > Sebastidae > Adelosebastes > Adelosebastes latens. Next base: position 48,854 of record CAKAKR010059793.1, read on the forward strand.
CCAGATCTGCAAAATGCTCATATGAGTAATTTTGGAATGAATTGAGCTTCCACCACCGCTGTTCAAATACATAATAAACATGTAGCCTAAATGTTCTACAACTGCAAAATTACTCAACACTTGTGTGTATACTATATTTTAGAGTAAAGTGAATGTTGTCAGACAAACCAATTTTTACATTTTTTTAATTAAAGGGCTATCAAATAATGTATGATCTGTATCAATGACCAACAGCAAGAGTTGAAAAATCAGCAGCACTTTCTCCTTCTACACAGCACCAGCCTGTCTCATCAGCTAGTAAGTTGTATACATGCGTATGAACAATCAGGCTGTTCTCATACACCGTTCGTGGCTATACCGAAAAAGTAATGTACTGTAATTGTGAACCAGGAAGTGTAAAGAGTGCCAAATGTCGCCTAGGGAGGAGGTCCGGGTGGACGGGTGAGTAAAGACATACGGGACTTTTGCCCAGGAGACCAGTGTTCGTACCCTGTGTGAAACCATAAGTCAGGGTTGATTTATTTGTCACGTAACTTTTGTACTTAAGTTACAGCACTTCCTTAGTTATTTCAAGCCAAACCACGATCTTTTCCATAACCTAACTAAGTTGTTTTTGTCACATAACCTCCATACTTAAGTAACGCCACTTCTGGTGTTATTTTAATCCAAACCGCAACAATTTCTTAAACCTAACTAAGTAGTTTTGTTGCCTAAACCTAACCAAGTCAATCTTTTCCTCAACTAAGTAGTTTTATTTTGAAAAGACTGGAGCGGAAATTGACACGTAGCGTCACGTGTTGCTGGAAATTCATAGGAAAACGCAAACGAAAAATAAGGAATAACTTTTCATAAGAAATCATATGAACCGTTGTATGAGGATAAGCCTGCATTGGAATAATTCACAATATTCACCTTTGTGCTTATCTGACATGCCCATGGAAGTGCAGGCCACGCTAAATTGTGTGCAGGAAACAATGCTAGAAAGTAAAGATTTTTCACTGTTGTTTTTTGTGACCGACATAAAGGGACATAATATAGAAAATATTAATAAAGTAAAATGAATAACTTGAAGATAAAGTCTTTAAAATGTGGAGACTGACACGTGCTTGCCGCTCTAATTGTCCCTCTGGAGTTGTAATTGAGTTGAGAACTAAATGATCCAACAGTGCCACAATGTTTTGTAATCCACTACCATTAACATAATGCCTGCCGAGTGTCATTTTAACTGTATACCCTTTAACTGTATTCGCTCTCAAAAGGTTGCATATTTCAGAGAAAAGCAGCTTTTTCTCTTTGTGATACCTTCAAAATAGCTCAGTGGAGCAATACCGCCACGTTTAATGGGATTACTCCCTCATAAATATGAATAAATATGCATGAATCACTTAGTGAGTGGGATATGGTAGATTTTCTCATTGTCCTGGCTTCTAAAATAACATAGGAAGGAACTGGATGTAGACGACACTGTGAAATGTTAGCAATTCAGTCTTCGAAAATGTCACCTTCCAAAAACAGCCATGCCAGCCGAACTTACAGCTCGTCTCGTTAAATGATCAGATGAGTTATACGGAAGTATAATTCTTTGATGAAATCATGTGCTGAGTTCTATGGACATTTTTTTCCTGAATGAGCAAAACAGCAAAAACACAAGAGAAACAAATGGGTTGCATGAAGGAGCTGCAGTCTGCCAGTGCAGAGTTTTGGACTGCTGCACAGGATTCAATGTTCTGGTGAGGTTAAGGACACTTGTGTCAACAGAGAATTGGCTGCGTATCCAGACACGCTCAGTCAGCGTTATCCTCTTGCTCTGTTTGTCAGTGAGATTATATCTTCTGAAGCCATCTGGGTCTGTAAGACCACCATGTGAGGTTGATGTTGTGAAGGTGACAGTTAGAGATGGTAATGCGACCCATTAAAGCTCATAGACGGCTGCTGGACAGCAGACTTCAGATCAACTCTGATTGGTTGTTTTAATCCGGTCTATGAAATCTTGCAGATGCATTTAGGGGCACCGGAGGACACCGGAGGACACCGGAGGACACAGAGGCACATGATATTTTTCAGATTACCTGTCTCATGCACTACTGTCAGGATATAGTGACCGTTTTATAAAAGTAACTTTTTTTTTGCTCCATTTCTACCCACTGCAGCTTTCAAAGCCACTGTAGGTTCATTTAAGTGTTCATCTGAGGCAAAATGTTCCTGGCAGGCAAACCACCCTCCTTTTTAGTGAATGGTATCTGTGGAGTTTCCTTGAAATGACCAAATGTCATGTCTACATTTGGTTTTTCATAATAAAACACATTGTGTCTGCACCTTCGAGGTCTAACAAACGTATTGTCTTTGCGCTGTATTGTCTTTTCTTGCATTGTCTTTGTTTTGCTTTCTTGGCACCTTACGTTGTCTTTTCACATTATGCTTACTGTATGTTGTTGTCTGCCTTGTTTGCACTGCTTAAATATTAAATGTAGCACCATTGGTCCCACAGAAACTAAAATGTCACCCCTACTGTGACAAAGTATATGGATGGGTTGACAATAAAGTTCTCTTGAATCTTGAAAGTATGTCCTTCCTCGTGAATATCTAAAAATCATGCAATGTGTAAATTAATGTCTACTAGCTTGCAGTCATCTTCACTGCCTTTGCAGACACATGCACGATACAAACAAATATCACAAATTACTATCCTATCTCACATGCATTACTTCTACTGTTCTCACTCACATAGTTATCATCTTTCACATCCCCTGTCACACACCACTATTCTGTCTCTGCTAATGTGCAAAAAAAGCTATTAAATCAGTAGTTTGCCAATTATCTAAATTGCTTTTTTGCACGTTATGAGACTGTGGAACATCCCAATTCACGCCCCCAAGGGGGACTTTATTTATCCCTCAGATAAATAAATCCATCAGTCCTGATGGAAGGGATGGGAATACGCTACAGAAGTGTTGTGAGCAGTTAAGCCCTTCACTAAACTCTTTCAAGCGTTACTGGACTCACAAATAATTCCAAGGTTATGGCTGAAAATGCCTGAAATAATCCCACTACCTAAAAAGACAAATCCATCTGAATTAAATGATTTTAGGCTGATAGCTTTAACTTAAGTAATTATGAAATGTTTTGAGAGAAGTGTTTTATCTCACATGAAATCTGAAACCAACTCCAACTGGTGTTCAGATAACTTATTGATTTAAAACTAAATAAATGGTCATTGATAGAATAAACTCCCCTCTGTCCCCTGTAATTATTAACGACATAACCACTGAAAGTGTACAGGAGTACAAGTACCTGGGCACTATTATTGATAGCAAACTGACATGGAACGCTAACACCAATGCTAGGTTTGCAAAGGCTTAACTACATCTCTACTTTTTAGGGAAACTTAGAAGCTTTAATGTGGGCAGAGCTATGCTGATATTGTTTTATAAGACCTTCATTCAGAGTACGTTGACCTTTTGTATTCAGTGTGCAGTTTTACTTACATGACAGACCATGAATCATAGCAGATCCACTGCAGCCTCTGATGCCTGAATGTGTTTTTTTCTATTCAGGATGCAGGTATACGTAGTATGCCCAGGATGCAGACTAAAAGAAGCATCACATCCTTTGTCCCACACAGCATTCAGCTACTTAATAAGCGTTGATCACATGGTCTGAACTCGTCACTTTTTTGAACTTGCACCTGATGTCCTTTGTCGATTTCCCAAGTGGTGATTTTTATGATGTTTTTTTTATCATGCTTTATGTTATATTATGGCATGTCATATATGGTTGCTGACGTTCTCTTGATATTCTTTTATGCTCTTTGTGCAAAGCAAATTCCCCAAGCGGCAATAAAGGTTTCATTCATTCTCACACATATATAAAAGGAGACATATTATGCTAATTTCCAGGTTCATACTTATATTTTGGGTTTCTACTAGAACATGTTTACATGCTTTAATGTTCAAAAAACACATTATTTTTCCTCATACTATTTGTCTGAAAATACTGTACCTGTATTCACCCTCTGTCTGAAACACTCCGTCTGCTCTGATTGGCTTGAGAGAAAAATATGTTGCACCTTTGCAAACTATAGTTCTCCAGCTGTGGGCGGTATATTCTAATGAGCCTGCATGTGACATAGGAAGGGGAGCTATATCTTGACAGTAGAGGTGTGAAATCTTTTTAAGCCTAAAAACAGAGCCATGAGGAGGTGCAGAAGTCTAGTTATCCCTCAGAACACTTGAATTACAATATACTGAAAGGTTATTATGGAATTTTTGCCCAATGATGCCAAAAATATTCTGCCTACCGCCACTTTAAGTAGTTTGCCAAAAATAAATAAATAACGCATTTCACAGTTTTCTTCAGTGGATGCTGGAGATAACTCATCGTTGTCATTACGCGACCTGAGAATGGAACTTCGGTCATAACACATGTTGGCCCTTGAGTTAAGCTTATTGGTCTAACTACTGTTTACAGAATAACTTTCATGCTCAAAAGGTTTCTATTATGTCTCACATGCACTGCTATACTGTACGTGGTTATAATGGTGCACGTGAAAGTGCAAGTGTGTGTGGAGGTATAATTTATGGCCTGAACATTGATGTGAGGGAGTGTACGATTGTACGTGTAAGTGGGGAGCGTGTAGCGATGTATGTGTGAGGTTATGATGGTGTGTGTGAGAACAAGTATGAGTGTCACGTGTGTGAACATGCATATGTGCAGATCAACACAGACACACACACTACCCTCAAACCCAATCTGCTCCCAGTGAGTAACTCTTTGCAGCTCTCAGGCTGTACTCTCCCCTCCCCAGCTGGAAAAGTTCAAATGGACCATATGTGAAAAATCTTGACTTCTTACTACGCCTCCTGTTCTGAATAACATAGCTCTGGTTCTATTCACCAGATACTGTACTAACCAATGCCATGTCAGAGCGGATAAGTAAAACTTTGATCCTTGAAGATGGCATGCAAGATTACGAGATGAACCCAAAGTTCAAATCCTCCAGAAAGATGAAGAAAGATTCCTACGCACAAAAAGCCAATATGCAGTTAACTTCTGACACGTGGAACAAGAGAGCGTTCCGTTTACAATGGTCAGAATATCAGCTTATTTATCAGCAGATTAGTCATCCTCAGTAACAGCCTCATCTTGTCAAAGGTTGGATCTAGTCAGACTGCCAGCCTACTCTACATGTGGGTGTCTGACGGAGACAGAAAGATCTTTGACATTTGAATAAGCGAACCTTCAGTCTCAGCTGAAACCGTTATCACCCTGTACCATCTCGACAGCTTGTTGTTGTGACACTGTTTACACAATCTGTCTGACCTCATTCACACATGGACTTGCTTGTCACTTCTTGCCAATGACAAAAAAAAGGAATGAATGCATTAAATTACACTCCATTCCCCAAAGTGTTTTTTGGAAGAAAAACAAAAACAGAATTGGAAATTGTGACTTGAAATGTCACCTTTAAACGTAAACACTTTAACAGTCCCCAAAAATCTGAGTCAGTTGTTTTACAGTGAGTCAATTGTTGCAAAAAGCTGCATTACATATACAGTTACTAGATACACAAACAATAAAAGCAGCATGTTAAATACTGTAAACAACAAGGCAAACGTGAGCATGGCTGACATACCCCCGCTCACTGCTTGACCCCTACTAAAGAGCCAAAGGTGTTAACCTTTTGGAACTAATGGACCTAGACCACACTGTCAACTATCATACCAAATTTGAAGTTCCTAAGTTAAATAGTTTCAGAGTTGTACTCCGGAAACAGAATTGAAGTCGAAAAAAATCAATTTTTTTTGCCAAAATTTCAAAACTTTTGGACACCCTGTAAAGTGAGTTTCTCATCATATGTCTCCTTTAATACTTGCTAGCTATTGTGGTGAGCTGTGTACATTCACTTTGAGTAAATGCACTATAATTTCTCAGATTAATTAATATGTTTCTAAATCACCGGTATGAATAAAGGTATACTGAAATGAAAAACACCGTTGATCACTTGTACTAATGTCATGTCATCAACTTTACCTAATGTAGGTCTGAGGACCAAATGTCAAAGTGAGTAGGATTTTATGGTTCTTTTACAGTCAGAGTTTTTGATCCCAAGCTAAACAGTCCACTTTCATTCATAAGCCACATTGTTTTATCATTACAAGTCCATAATCAGAACTTCCGGAAAAAAACGCAGGCCCTAAATAACTTCCAATGAAACTGCAAGACGTCACTGAAAGTGAAGATGTGTTTTGAGAATCATTTTTAGTTTGCCAAAATATTCTAACATTATGGCTCATGTTCAGACTAAATGTAATTATAGCCAATGGAGTAAAATAGCAGATGAGTGAAATTGTTGTGGGCGTTGAACTGTGTTGTAACTCTTCCAGTTTTAGCAGTTTTTCTCAAGATGGAAGTCAACAGGAAAAAGGTTTTGTGATTTCATGGAGAGGGTGTAAACTTGTTGTGGGCTGGTTGTGGAAAAGCCTGGGAATAACTGGGGTATAAATGGCCTTTATAGTGGCTATAAGTAAAGTATGTGTAGCTCATTAGGTGGTCAGTGTTAACAATATCCATACATCACTATATGTCCATGTTTCAATCTTTAAAAAAGGCCCCTTTCTTGCCCGCCGCCTGTGTTTGCCCTTTTTATCCAACAATGACTGAAACAACAAAATTTGGCCTCTACCTAATATTGAGTAATACATGGGCCTGAATCATCAATACTGATAGTGATATGGGAAATAATAAAAACAGTTAAAGTACTATCCTTTAGGGAGAGCAATGTGTCTGAATATATTTTCATTTCCACCAAATGATTTGCCAAACATTAGTTTTTTTTTTTTTTTTTTACTATTCTGTTAATTGCAGAATCACATGTATATTAAAACACGTGACAGTTTTACATTTAAGTTTTAGCATTTATAAGCACTATATATATTTAATAAATGGATTATAACACACTATAATGTAGTTGTACGCAGATATAGGGTAATTTCAAGTGTTTACAGTAATTGCCAATAAGTATAACTTCTCCTGTATGAGGACATGAATGTAATATACACTATACATTTTTATGTTTTTTTTTTAGTAAACTTTTATTTAGCCAGGATAATCCCATTGAGATTTTGAATCTCATTTGCAAGGGGTGTCCTGGCTAAAATGGAGGCTTAAAAATTGTACACAAGTACCACATAAAAATACAAATATCAGACTTTAAAAACAAAACAGCAAAAAGTAAAAAAAAATAAAATTAAAAAACTTAAAAAATACTATTAAAACCTAAAACATTTCACATAAAAGAGACAACAGACTTAAAACAAACAGCAAGTTACATCAACTTAAGACTTTTCATTCAATGGAACAAGTACATTCAGTGCTCAAATAACCCTAAATCCACATAAAAAATCTTGCATGCTTATAAAATAATCTAGTTTAAAATGTCTCTGTAGCTCACTCCACGATGAGGGTCCAACAACTTTAAAAGCATTTTTAGGAAAAACGGTGCAGGTTCTAGGAATGACGAATCTAATTTGTCTGCATGAACGGAGGTTGCAACTACTGAGTTTTTGGCGTCAGTAAAGAACAGAGATAAGGAGGCAGTTTGTGTAATATGGCCTTATACAGAAAAATTAAAAACTAATAGTTCCATTATACAATTGTATAAAGAAAACTAACCAACTTTCTCATACAAACTGCAAAGATGTGTGCAGAAACCCAAATCGGAGACTAATTGTAACGTAGCACGATATACTGAATCTAACATATTCAAAGAAGATGAACTTGCATGCATATATAAATTATCACCATAATCAATTGCTGATAGAAGAGTCGCTTTAATTAACTTTTTCCTTGCAGCAAAAGAAAAACAGCATTTGTTTTTATAGAAATAGAAACTTATAACTTCACCCTGAGTATTTCGTAAGACACTCAATATGATGTTTATAAAACAGATTGTCTTCTAGGAAAAAAAACGAAAAGTAAAGTGTTACAAAAAATGTGTGTCCTGTCTACAAAAATGAGGCTATTGTTTATAGCATGCATGCACACAATAGCAGCAGAGAAGCAAAAAGTGCATGTGTTTCCAGGCCCAAAAAGAGATCTAATATCACAGTCTTGTCAGAACATGACAACAGAATGTTATTTGCAAAGACAGTTTTTCTTTGATTAAATGAAAATGGGCCTAACAGAGGAGGGAGAGACAGATTTGTTCTTTTAATCACTATTATTTTTTTTATCACTGCATTGGGCACTGGTATTGATAGTTAAACAAGACTTAGTATTGATGGTGTCAATATTTTAGGTATTGATCTCCCCATCCTTACTTTCAGCAGGACATGAGAGGCAGCAGGCTATTTGGGATTCTGAATCTGCATGTTTGTGGTGCGCCAACAATCTGCAGAGTTTGGTCAGAGAGTTTTCTGTCCTTCCATACAGCTCCCCTCGCCGTCACCCCTCACCCCCGACAGGAACAAATCTACGCCGGATCTACACACTCACCTCTGTGAACAGCAGGGGAACTATGTCAGTATCACACCCCTTCATGAAAATGTCAGCCACACTATAGCAGGTCAGCTCATTGGTGCTGCAATGTTGCACAGTTTCACACCTCTACTGTATATTTCTACCCACTAGCACTGGACTGTATTTTTATTTTTTATTTTAAAAAAAACAAAAAAAACAAACATTATTTCATCAATGTATTATTTAGGTGTGCGGCTAGTTGGACAGAAATAGAGGTGTAAACCTTACTGACGTCAACCGCGTTCAGTTTTTCCACCCGTGAACACTCACAGAGACAGAATGTGGGTTTTGTTCTCGAAGAAAAGTGACAGAAGAAGACATACAGTACACAGCGATCACTCAGACCTGACTCATCTTCAGATGCTTTCTCAAAATAGACATTTATCCCCCCCACCCCTTTTACTCAGAGAGAATGTAAAGTATACAATATAAATAAATAAAAGGAATATGCTGTCATTCATTCATCCCCCTCTTCTACATTTCATACTGTACGGCAGCTATTCATAACTAAAACAAGCCAACAAGTAGCTCCATTATAGACATTCAGCTCATGTGCACTCTACTGATCTTCATTTCCCCCCATTCGGCAGCCTGGGGAAGTGGTTTAGGATGTGCAACTGTGTAAATACACACCTTGTTGAGATCCATTAGGACTTTAAAATATACTATTTCTGAAAATAGTGTGGAGTAGAGATACAGAGGCGTGGCCATGCAGGCGGATGTATTTGAATGAAAAGCAACAAAGACTGGTGTTGGAACATTATGTCTAGGGGAAATATGTCTATATAACCCCCTGCTAGTCCACTAACACACTGTTTTCGTCAGTACATGAGAAAGTGTCAACTGCTGAAATGACTGTTCTAAAACTCCCGATATCACAAATACCTGCATAATATAATGCAATCCACTGCAGTGGCCCTACAGCTACAGCTGTTCAATTTATATTGAGACAGTTATAAAGCAGACTGTTTAATATTGTTCAGACATTATACTCCACTCTATTGAATGCTGCACACAATAGTCCACCACTATACACACTGTTTGTGTCACTGTTTGCAATTAGCGGAGAATAAAGTGGGGATTTGAGGGCAGACGGTTCATTTTGCAGGATTATACAACGCAATATCCAACAGTGCCACAGCCTCAACAAAAACAATACATTATAACTTTGCAATGGCATAATTTGTTTCCGGCTCTATTGTACTGGATTCAGATCATATAGGTGTTTTAATACTATGTATGTCCCACCGCTTTCTTATTCTTTATGTCAGAAAGAAACCTCTGCAAACACAAACCACACACAGAAAGTGCTGAAGATCAGTCTCAGTCCTTTATCATTGTGGTCTGCTGTGTTGTCCACATGCAGGGATGGAAACAGTGCTAGAATATCATACTCAACTAAAAGTAAAATTACTCGTTTAAAAATGTACTTCTGATGAAAGTAAAGTAAAAAGGAGGAGGCAGGATACACTATTGCAGTGGTTCCCAACCTGGGCTCCGGGCCCCCCATAGTGGGGCGCCAAAGATCACATAGGGTGCACCAGGATTTGTCTGCTCTGAGGTTGGCAAAATTACATTTGCTCACTTATAACTAAAATCATAATAACACACTTGATGGATAATTTATACAAAAGTCTGTATACAAAACTATGTAAAAAGATAAACATTTTTGCTACTTAGAAATATTCTGCTTCAATCCATAACCGTTGTCATTTAGCCTTTCAAAACAACGTTTTCACAGCGATTAAAAACCTATTTGCTTTCCTGCTGGATGCAAACACAGGGATACCTGCACCTGTATTAAAAGGACTGGACTATAATCTGTCAGATATAATCGTCAAGAATGAAATCAAACCATTCTGAGACAGAAAAAATATTTCAGTCACAAGATAGGAGCTGCAATCAGTTTTTGGCAGGTGAAAACTGTATTTTATGAGTTGTAATGGTCCTTTAAAGGAATTTCAGCAGGTTAAAAGGACTGAGTGGGCTATAATCTGTTAGATATAATCCTCATGAATGAAATAAATCAATTCTGAGTTAGAAAAAACCTTCCAGTCACAAGGTAGGAGCTGCAATCAGTTTTTGGCAGGTGAAAACTGTATTTTATGGTTTGTAATGGTCCTTTAAAGGAATTTCAGCAGTTAAAAAGGACTGAGCGGGCTATAATCTGTTAGATATAATCGTCAAGAATGAAATCAAACCATTCTGAGACAGAAAAAACCTTCCAGTCACAAGGTAGGAGCTGCAATCAGTTTTTGGCAGGTGAAAACTGTATTTTATGAGTTGTAATGGTCCTTTAAAGGAATTTCAGCAGGTTAAAAGGACTGAGTGGGCTATAATCTGTCAGATATAATCCTCATGAATGAAATAAAAACATTCTGAGACGGAAAAAACATTTCAACAATTTTTCTATGAGCTGTCTGCATGTTTATTTTGATAATTATTGTTATAAAAACTTGGGCTATATTTGCTTGATTAACACATCTTAGTTTGGATGTTGTTGCTGCAGTGACTAAAGCAAAATGATGGTGGCAAATTGAGACAGCAAAGAGACAGCTTGCTTTGCTGTTGAATATAATATAATATAATTCTCAGCATATAATGAAACATGATGATCTGTTGTTTTTCTGTCTGTGTCTGGTTGGCTGAAAGCAATCAGTGTTGATGCCCTTGAATAACTGCTTGATAATCACTGTGGCCTGAGGGAAGACGGTTTCTCAGGCAAATATTGCCCAGATGTCAACGGAGAGACAATGAAGAGTAAAGCCTCAGAGAGAGACAAGTGAGAGACGGGCCAATATAAAAGAGAAATGGTAAAGCAGAAAGAAATGGCTTTCAGCTGTGGGTGAAACATAACAACCTCACATTATACTGACACAAACCTGGCTGTGAGACAAGAAAAAGAGAGAGATGGAGGGAGGTAGGGACGGTGTGAGAGTAATCGGGAGCGAGCGGAAGTGGTGGGCGAGGCAGAGGCAGACAATATGTTGAGTTTGTGCAAGACTGATAGAAAAGCAGTGATAAGAGCTGCTGCAGAGGAGGAGGGGAGCGACATGCAGAGAGAGAAAACCATGAGAGTTGATGATAATTTGACGTCGGGGGATCAAAACAAAGAGCTCATCAAGGCTGAGAGAGCAGCACACTCTGTAGAGAGGTCACTCTCTGTAGAGAGGTCACTCTCTGTAACAGATGCATTATGCACAATCATCACTTGAACAAAGACGAGATGGGGAGGGAATAACATCTTGCAGGCGTGAAAGTCTCCAGGGTGAAAAGAATATAATATATGGTTTTGATGTTGCCAAATTACATGTGTGGTTTGAGGGATTATTTATGTCATTGTGTAGAGATAACAGTTGTATCTCTACCTGCCATTGCAGAAGCAGTCAATGAGTTTGATAACGACCAACTAATTAAATGCAATGCGAAACAAGACGAACCCAAAGAGAATTATCACTCTGCAGTTTCCCTCAGCTCTACGGAGCAATTCAACGTTGTTTATTTTATGGCTTACAATACTATTTTGGTTCACTCTCATCAGCCTCCTGTCGAGGCGCAGCAAGCAGCTGTTTTCAGCAGAAAAAGCTCTGATAAACCCTCTGTACACTGTCTGCTCAGCACCAAACGGCAGACAGACTAAAGTTAGCGACTAGCTGGTGATTGCAGTGGTACAATTAGCAGCTGAAGAGTCGTATTTCCCTCAGGAGATGGTGGAGACCAAAACAGAGAAACAAGGAGAGTTGATAATGGACTTAGAAACATGACTCCAAACGAATGTTAATGTTGCTCCATGTCTGCTGGATGTGTAAATATTAGGGCTGTCAATCAATTAACATATTTAATCGCGATTAATCGCATGATTGTACATGATTAATCGCAAATAAATCACAAATTTTGTATCTGTTCAAAATGTATCTTAAAGGGAGATTTGTCAAGTATTTAATGGGAGTGGACAAATATGCTTGCTTTATGCAAATGTATGTATATATCTATTATTGGAAATCAATTTACAACACAAATATTGTCCAGAAACCCTCACAGGTACTGCATATAGCGTACAAAAAATATGCTCAAATCATAGCATGGCAAATTCAAGCCCAACAGGCAACAACAGCTGTCAGTGTGTCAGTGTGCTGACTTGACTATGACTTGCCCCAAACTGCATGTGATTATCATAAAGTGGGCATGTCTGTAAAGGGGAGACTCTTTAAATCTGAGCCTGGTACAACCTCCAGAAGATCGTTTGCATTAATGCGCTAAAGAAATTAGTGGGATTAAAACAAATTTGCTTCATGCGTTTTTATCACGTTAACTTTGACAGCCCTAAATATGCAACTGTTTGCTAAGATATTCGCCGTAACAACTTCATAAGGTGATAATATGTCAGTGTTGTGTTTACAGCTTGTCGCGCAGCCAAAAGCCAAGGGGCCAAAAAAATCTATTAATGCAAGTTTCACTTTTAAATGTATGAGACAATTAAAGCAATAAAAGTTGCAGGATCACAAAGTTTGAAGTCGATTCAATAACTGGTAATTCCTAAGGCAGAACACATAAACATCCACGCTGTACATCATGGTACATTTTCAGTACAAAAGCAAAGCACATTGCCATTTTATCCAGACTTTACAATTACAGTGTGGCACAGATAATTCATCTTCACAAAAGTCTGATGGAGATGGAGGAGTTGCTTTCATATCAGCGACACTGACGCATTACTTTCTTCTGATTAACAAAATACAATGAACAAGGCTTTCATCATTCTTTTCACTCAGTACTGTAACAGTCTGAATGAATGATAAATGAATTCAAAGCAGGTGGGGAGAGACCCATGACTGTGTGTTCTCCTCACATCCCAGCAACACCTTCAGCGTTCTCCCTCTCCTTCTGTGTCTCTTTCATCCTCTTCGTCTCACACACCTCCTGTCTCTGTCGCTCTCTCTCAGCTGATTAGGTTTCCATGGGGACAGAGAGTCATTCTGGAGGCAGGTGGTGGATTCTCAAGGACATGTTTTAGCAGTGGATTTTCCACTTCCGACAGCTTAATCGGATATCGCAGGAAATAATAGAGACAAAAGAGCCGGAGAGGAGTTCAAAGAAAGTTCTTGCTGGGAAACAGCATGTGTCTGTCTGCACTAATGTATGCAGCAGCTGAATGTCATCACTTTTAATGCTAATTGCACAAGTAATTGTGCACTTCTGTCTCTGCTTGGTCCATGTTATCTGCGAGGTACTTAATTATGCAATCCATTACTACAAGTCGGTTAAAGGTCCGGCTCATCAATAACCAGTTAATGCAGACGTGCATATTTGTAAGTGTTTTAAGTGTTTAACCTTTGTGTGTTGTTGACATTGGTTTTGCTTCCTCATCGTTTGGGGTCCCATAGACTTCACTGCTGTATAACAATAATAATAACTGCAAAATCAAACATTTTTTTCTTTAAATATTTTTATTTTCTTCTTCTGACCTTATTAAAACCCAATATAAAGAAGAGTATTGAGGTGATGACCCTTTTCTTTTGCCACAAAAAGGCTTAAATTGAGGTAACAAAATACAGAAATTACCATAAAGCACTATCATTACACCAAATAAGGAAATACGTCCTTCTTTTTGCCAAGTCATTCCACCTAGTTTAACACTCTGAGTAATTGGATTAACGCAAATTTGTTTTAACGCCACAAACTTCTTTAAAACATTAACACATCTTGCAGTTTTTAGGTTGTAGCGGGCTCAGTTTTAAAGCTATAGAGTAAAGAGACTGGCATCATATAAAAATAGAAAACCTAATGAATCCATTGGTACCAAATGTGAAGGACGCTAAATAACGCTCCAATCTTGCGCAAAACTGGCCTGGCCATTTTCAAAGGGGATCCTTGACCTCTGACCTCAAGATATGTGAATGAAAATGGTTCTATGAGTACCCACGAGTCTACCTTTTACTGACATGCCCACTTTATGATAATCACATGCAGTTTGGCGCAAGCCATTGTTACCTGTTGGGCTGCAGTTTGCCATGTTATGATTTGAGCATATTTTGTTTATGCTAAATGCAGTACCTATGAGGGTTTCTGGACAATATTTGTAATTATTTTGTGTTGTTAATTGATTTCCAATAATAAATATATACACACATTTGCATAAAGCAAGCATATTTGCCCACTCCCATGTTGATAAGATATTAAATACATGACAAATCTTCCTTTAAGGTACATTTTGAACTTGATTAATTTGCAATTAATCGCGACGATGGACTATCATGCGATTAATATTTTAATCGGCTGACAGCCCTAAAACAAATATATAAAATAAAGTCAATCAAAAAGTAGTCTGACAAAAAAGTCTTTATGCAATAAATTAAAAATAAAGAAATAAAAACACACAGAAATTATGAAATATATTAGGTGTCTGGTGGGAAAAGAGCTAATGCCAGTTGGATTCATAAAAAAACAAAACAGGAAGAGCCAAATGTAAATTGAACCAGAAGCTGGAGCTCTGTCCTCTCTGCGACTTTCTTCTGCAAACAGAAGAAAAGAAAAATTTTGGTGTTCGATACTCAACTGCAAATCCAATACCTACTGTGAGAGAGTATTGACCTTTACTGGCAAGCTATCCATTTTTTTTTGTATCTCTCTGGTCCATTGACTTACAGTAGACAATGTGCAACCTACAGTACGCATTCATGTGAAAGGGTAATAACTGCTGTTAGAATCCTCCAGTGGTGCTGTAAATGTCTGCCTCTTGTAATATCTGAATATCTGCACTTTACTCTATCAGAAGCAAACCAGAGAGTGCTGCTCCTGGTTAAAGCAGAGACGTGTAATCAGACGATTGCAAACAGCTCCAAAATTGCTCTCAAGGCTTAAAGTGTTGGATAATGCGCCTGCATTGTGATAATGCTAGCGTAACATATTTCTTCACTCGTCTTTGAATATGGAAGAGGAGCCATATGGAGCTATAATCTTAGAAAGCAGAGAAACAGACAGCTGAAATATTTTCACTGTAGCCTCTTTGCTGTTTTTTTATTGAAAGTACAAAGTACTGTACAGTCTCTAAAGCTTCTGGAGCCCTGTTGATCAAAAATGCTGCTTTGAAGTGAGCGTCTGTAGAAATAAAAAAAAAAAAACACTTATGCAAATGTCAAATAAAAGGATGCACTGAAAAGCATGTTATATGAGAGCTCAGCAGAATCTCCCACCAGGCATGTCTTCTTTAGCCTCTCATGCTCTCTCTAACACAGAAGAGGATGAAGTTGAAGAAGTATTTATTGTATTATTATCAAGACAAGAATTTGGCTGAGGCTGCACTCAGCTGGCTCATGGGCCTTTTCTTCTGAACAATTCCTAGGTCGTGTCTAGAAGGTAACCCGCAAATTGCGCAATCGGGCAAAAACGTACAAAAACTCTTGCGAGACTCGCTCCCTGACACCCTATCCTACCCTTAACTATTCAAGATCAATGCCTAACCTTAATTATTCAAGGTCAATGCCTACCCTTAACTATTCAAGGTCAATGCATAACCTTAACTATTCCAGGTCAATGCCTAACCTTAATTATTAGAGATCAATGCCTAACCTTAACTATTAGAGGTCAATGCCTTACCTTAACTATTAGAGGTCAATGCCTAACCTTAACTATTCAAGGTCAATGCCTACCCTTAACTATTCAAGGTCAATGCCTAACCTTCGCTATTCCAAGTCAATGTCAAATGTTAACTATTCAAGATCAATGCCTAACCTTAACTATTCAAGGTCAATGCCTAACCTTAACTATTCAAGGTCAATGCCTACCCTTAACTATTCAAGGTCAATGCCTAACCTTAACTATTCAAGGTTAATGCCTAACCTTAACTATTCCACATCAATGCCTAACCTTAACTATTAGAGGTCAACGCCTAACCTTAACTATTCAAGAACAACGCCTAACCTTGACCACCTTGCGAGAGTTTCCCTACTCGTGGTTTACCTTGTAGACACGACCCAATTCCTATTGGCCTGTCCCATTTGTGCTCAAACTGAAGTCTCTGTGACTCATATTGTTTATTCTACTACTATGTGTCCACCAGCATATTACACTTTGATCCCGATAGGATACCCAAGGCATCATAAACAATTTGCCTACCAAATTCATATAATTTTAGTTCAAATCCAACGGCTTTGATCATATTCCTGAGAGGGGGAAAAAAAGATGTCTGTTAGTCTTTTTTCAGCTTTTGATGAGAACCAGTACATGTTTATATGTTTTTAGATTTGAGAATAAATCGTCTATCATTAAAACACTATTCTAGGAAGAAACAGAAAGGTCTTGCTCGGTGACGACAGTCCTTGACTTTCAGTTCAGGTAACTGCCATAGCTACGACGGAGCAAAAAATAGAGTTCATTTACCAAACCAGGTTTTATGGGAGAAGGTTTTCAAAATCATGACATCCAATTACCAACATAGGGAGCTCTTATTTGAAAAAAATAGTCTGTATATATCACCACAATTTGACATTGAAAAACTGATTGATTGAGCCACTTATAGAAGCGCTAGCCGGACTGACATCTGTAATTCTTTTCATTTAGCATCAATCTCAGCCAAGATAGATGTAACATAATTGATTGTGCTCTGAAAATTGAAATACAAAGTGGTGCCCATAATTTGAAAGCTATTTTTGCTTGATTCGCCATTTCAAACATAAAACGAGAAAAACAAGAGGACAGGGAGTGCTTGCAACAGTTTAAATAGACATTAAACAGCATGTTGTGAACTCAAATTACTTACTGTTATTTCTTTGGCTGTTTCTTTATGCAATATGCAAGAGTTAATGTATTTCTATTTGAGTTTTTTTGTTTATTTTGCTCATATGATGCTTGTTATTCAACCTTCACTTGTATAACAGTAATGGAAATGTTGTTGTTTAGTCTAAATTGAGCACAATGGACATTGAGGGATGTATTTTCATCTGGATTATGGTCACCGATTTAAACATGTGGTTAACGTTGTAAATAGAAACAAAACAAAACAAAAACAGAACTAAACTACTTTTAAAAATGTGAACGTTGGGGAAAGTCCTGTATTTGTTTGACCCATCCAAGACCCCTCCCACCCACCTGTAGTGAACTTTCTCGTTTTGTTTATTCTGCTCATATCATACTTGTTATTCAACCCATACATGTATTATAGTTATATACTGTTGTTCTTTCTAAATGGAGCACAATGGATATTGACTGCAGCTGAAAAAACATTGAAGTATAATAAATTACCTTATAAAACCGTATAAAATTAAGAGACAGTTGCGTAATTACACATTCAACAGGTACAGGGCTACATTAGGATCTATTTTTTGTCATGATTCTGGCCACAGTTTAGTATTCATTCACTTTTTAGCTCCGTTTTGGTCTCCACCAACTTCTGAGCTAGTCACTGATTTGTCTGTCTGCCATTTGCTTGATTGATGATTGATGAGGACGGTGAGATTGAAAAGTGGGCTGTAAAACTAAATCAATGAACTGAAAGATACTAAAACACTCGATAGAGCCGGGCAACAATTCTCCGCGGCTTCATCGCAACCCTGTCTCCTACAAAATTGCTTTCCCATACAACTAAACTGCATTCTCAATTATGTTGCGAGGGAAATGTATTTTCTTCTGGATTATGGTCACAGTTTTAAACAGTTTTAAACACGTAGTTAACGTTGTAAATTGAAACAAAACAAAACAAAAACGTTGATTTAGTCCTGTGTTTGTTTGACCCATCCATCACTCCTCCCACTTGCCCTTATGTGGACTTTCTCGCTTTTTACATGATATACTACACCTGCTTTGCGCGTCGCTTGTTGAACTACGTCACTTGCTACGGCCTCCGTTACATACGTAACATATACGTTTCCCTCCAAACGTAATTGAGAATGCAGTTTAGTTGTATGAGAGTGTTACTTTTGTCAGACAGGGTTGGTTCAACACTACAGTGACTCCCTTCACTTTACACATCGTTATTTGTTCCATTGTTAATATAAAAAATTACAAGTGCAGCTTTAAATAGTTTTAAGTAAGAATATGTATTTTCCCCACAGGAACAAACATCTGTTAACAAATCTCTTCCAGTTGCAAGAATCAATATGGCCAACATGAAAATGAATTAGTTGTGGACACGTTGACAGAACTATTAAGCTGATTTTATATCAGAACCCATGTGAACTGAAACATGTTTGTTTGTAACACTTGCTTCATGAACTTATGACTCCCATATGCTCTGGAAACACATGGGTCATCCTGCCATACGTCAATATATAAATACTGTATATAATAGGAAATTTATAGAGATGTTTTTAGATTATAGCTGTAATATCAAGCCTGAATGTACTAGAGGAAAAGAGTTAGGGTTATTAAGTAAGGGTTCAACACAATATATTATAAAACAGAGCCCTTTTGAAGCTAAGTGAGCGGCCACTGCACTTCAGAGTGAGAGAGATGAATGTGACGGGTTGTCAGTCACCCATTTTGCTTAGCATCTGGCACGGATGGTGTAACTCACAGTAAGCAGATGTCTTGGAGGAGCTGTAAGCCATCTGTCCCCATATTGAGCGTGCCTCCTGGCACACTCTGACTCCCTCTGATGTACCCCAAGTCCTGGCACACTATATTTCAAGACACACACACAAACAGAGCATGACTGCAAGGATCCTGCTGCATTGTTCCTAAGCCCCAAAGTTGGCACAGTGTTCCCAGTGAAAACACTCACTGTGCAACTTCTCAAAGTATGGACAGAAAGGAAACTAGATCTTCGGGCTAATTTCCCATTATGTAATGGCAGAGAACAAGTATGAATTTAAAAAAAAGAGTATTGCTTTATTTTCTCTGTGTCTTCTTGTGTGTATAAATCAGTCAACTTGTATCTCTTCAAGAGTCAAACTTATGTACACCCACCTCAAATGTGAAGTGTGTTCTTTTACGCTTTACTGCCAATAAACATGCAATTTTTTAATAGGGCTATCAAAGTAAACGCAATAATAATGCATTATTTTCCAATTAACTTTAACACATTAACATAACTTGAAGAAACTGTCATCACATGAAACTAGAAAACCAAAGGAATCCATTGATACCAACCATGTCATACTAGCTTATCGCTAAAGTTTGGCGAGGAAAAACTGGCATGGCCATTTTTAAAAGGGGTCCCTTCACCTCTGACCTCAAGATATGTGGATGAAAATGGGTCTCCCCTTTACAGACATGCCCACTTTATGATAATCACATGCAGTTTGGGGCAAGTCATAGCCGAGTCAGCACAATGACACACTGACAGCTGTTGTTGCCTGTTGGGCTGCAGTTTGCCATCATTATATATTTGAGCCTATTCTTTATGCTAAATGCAGTACCTGTGAGGGTTTCTGGACAATATTTGTCATTGTTTTGTGTTGTTAATTGATTTCCAATAATAAATATATACATACATTTGCATAAAGCAAGTATATTTGCCCACTCCCATGTTGATAAGAGTATTAAATACTTGACAAATCTCCCTTTAAGGTACATTTTGAACAGATAAAAAAAATGTGCGATTAATTTCCAATTAGTCACGGTTAACTATGGACAATCATGCAATTAATCACGATTAAATATTTTGATCGATTGACAGCCCTAATCTTTTAAACAAGCCACATTGTGTTCACACTATATATGGAACGTGACTGTGGCAGTCGACTGATCTACTGCATCTCAGTTGTGCAAATTGTGACATTCACACAAAGACACGTTTGACTGCATTTTCAAGTGCATGCACACTCACTTTAAAAGACGTGCATTACTTGAGATTGACAACCTCGTTCCTCTCACACACAGCACTACATGTGACAGAACAATCCCACACACAAGGTCCATTTAGTGGCTGTTGTGGAGTTTTTTGATTATTCGCTTTTATGTTATAATTGAAAGCTCAAAACAGCTACTGAATGGTGAGGTTGTTTTGTCAAAAATTAACTTTCAGTCTCAGCTTTTAAGGCAGCATGGACGAGGAGTCCTTAAAGTGTCAGGAAACATGGAAATTCATCTATTGTGACATCTAATATGATCGAGGCTTCCAGAACAGCAGCTAAATGGACCTTGGCCTGAGGTTGTTTTGTCACATGTACAGTACTGTGATGTCCTGACAACAACAACAAGCAACTTTGTTCCAGCCTGCTGCACAGTTTGTGTTCCCCTGCTCCTTGATCTCCCTCTTTTTATGAGGCTGTAATGCCACTGCCCCTGCAGCGGAATAGCTCGTTAGCTCAGTGTTTATTCCTGTGATGTTCTTCTAAGTGGCACCGATAAGTAATACTCAGTACCAACTGTAACAATGTGCCAAAGCACCAGACAGTTTAATCCCCACACTACCACTAATAATACAAACATTACCGCTGCCATCAGCCCACTGTGATATCACCACTTCATAGCAGGAGATAAAATGCGTGTGTGGGGGAATCAGAACACGGGTTTGTAAAATAAGACAAAAGACAAGTCATGTTTCTATTTGCTTATTGATCCACCTCTACAAGACGTAGTATGAGTAACTGCTGACACACCGTCCACTCCCACCCGGAGCCCTCGGTGTAGGCTGTGGAACGGGCAGGTCTGAGGCACGAAGCTCCCGGGCTAAAAATGATTCCCACCTACTGGACCGCCCAACCGACTAAAAGCTGTCACACACCCCCACGCAAAGACAGAGCAGCCTTGCACACTCACCACCATCACACACTCACTCCCCCTCACTGTTTCCTCCCTCTTAAGCTAAAACCAGCTTTGTTTACATGCAGGGAAAGAAGCCTTTGTTACCAAAAGAGTGTAACAATCCAGGCACATTTAAAGGAGTGTAACATTTAGGTGGATCTATTGGCAGAAATGAAATATAAAATTAATAAGCAGGTTTTCTTGATTGTATAATCACCTGAAAATAAGAATCGTTGCGTTTTTGTTACCATAGAATGAGCCGTTTATGGTAAATGGACTTGCATTTATACAGCGCTTTTCTAGTCTTCCGACCACTCATAGCGCTTTACACTACATGTCAGCATTCACCCATTCACACACACATTCATACACTGATAGCAGATGCTGCCATGCAAGGTGCCAACGTTGCCCATCAGGACCTATTCTGAATACTCATTCACACACCGATGGCACAGCCTTCGGGAGCAATTTGTGGTCAAGTGTCTTGCTCTAGGACACTTCGACATGTGACCGGAGGAGGCTGGGATCAAACCACTGACCTTCCGATTGGTGGACGACCTGCTCTACCCTCTGAGCCACAGCCGCATGTACATAGGGAGCGGCTCTTCTTCACGGAGTTGGCCGCCATGTTTCTACAGTCTGCCCAGAATGGACAAACCAAACACTGGCTCTAGAGAGGACCATTTACGTCGGCCACCGTAGTTCTCCTACATGCTTGGCACACGGGAAACATCTGCATTGATTGCAATCTGCAACCTCGCCGCCAGATGCTGCCAAATCCTACACACTGCACCTTTAATTTTACATTAAAGGTGCTAAATGCAAGATTGGGAGCATTTCTATAGCCTCCGCATGGCTCTCAACAGGGAGACAGCTGACCTGGCAGCTTGCAGCTAACAGCACTAACGGTACTAAATGGTAACACTGCTAACAGAGCTAACAGTGTTAACCTGGGGGGGGGGGGGGAACCGGAGGGTGGGTGCTACGCTTCCGCAACGGCACTGTTGGTCGGGACAGCGTTATCAGCTGTAACCACCATATAAGAGTAGTGCAGAGTGGCGACCGTGAGTTAGCCGGTGGGGTATTGTCACATGGACAAAAATGCACTAATAGGCATGTGCGGCCGGCCGGCTATGTCAACAAAGCACAGAGAAACTCGGATTACAACACACACAGAGGGAGAGTGACTTCATTGTCTGCTCAGGTAGACATTACTCCTCTATATCTTTACATAGAAAATAGTTGTTTGCTGCTATATTAATGCTCCAGATATCGTAAAGAGCAACTTTAACTGGCAAATACTAATAGGTAATAGGTAATATTTCTGCTATCTGCAATGATACAATAAACATTCATCATTTATTCAGATCCCTAAAAGTTGTTTTAACAGTTTTGTTCAATTGATTGTTATAGACCAGTTGGATGGACTACTAGAGCAGTACAGAACTGCTAGAGGCTATTGAAAGTAGCGTATTGAGCTGAAAGACAGCTTTAATCTAGTTTTTACTTGTCTCCGTTGTGATTATTGAGAAGACCTTGATGTGATGAATCACTGTCAGACCAGTGTGTGACTTGAAAGTATTGATGTCATCCTCAATATGGAGAGAGATGTGCGTCACAGGGTGAAGGTCTTACTCAGAAACATCCAGCGTGTAGTGCACGTTTGCACATGTGTCTTTACATATATATACATATATATACACATGTGCAGAGCGGGGACAAAGTACTATGGAAACTGCATGAAAAAGTTTTACTTAACTGCATTACAAAATAGGCTTAACGCTGTTTTGCATTATTTGTCTGCTTAATTACAGACTGACAGTCATATGAGTGTTTAGAGGAACCAGAGGAAACTTGTAGAATCATTGCCTGAATTGTAGTTGTATGACTAAACAGCTGGGATGTCCTTTAGTAACCTCACAGCCGGTACTTTCCTCAGCTGGTGTGCTCCAGAGAGGTCATCTCCAGCTCTCTCCTGCCCCTCTCAGGCTGAACTGGGAGTAGCAGCACTTCCGGTTGTCCTCGTCTTTTGTATTCCTCTCGTGGTGCAGCCCTCCTCCCCTCTCTCAATTTCACAGCTTTTTATTGAAGAGACATCTGCACACACAGGCACATGGATACTTAGCTATATTGTGTGTGCGTGTGTGTGTGTGTCGAAGCTGGTTAAGAAGGAAGTCATATTTGTGTGTTAGATTTTAGTGACTCCAGAGTTAACTTGCAATAATTTTACCACACTTTTGAATGCATTTGAGAGAATTTGCAATATTATTATGGCCAAAGAGCTTTCATAGCAGAATGAAAGTTAACATCTTATTACTCTTTTTGAGGGATCTGTGCTGCTGGAAAGATCAGAAAGAAATTGAAGAGGTCAAAAGAGAAGGAATTAACTTAGAAGAGAAGCAGCTGACACCTTGAGTGAATGAATACAAGCGATGTGATGAACTGCAGCAGAAGCAAGGTCACTATGAGAGGATTTACTAAGGAAGACATATGCATTGTTAAAAACAGATTAAAATGTGCTCCACATCTAAATGTATAGTATATGTACAGTATAGATGTGCAATGTGCAGATATTTATTATTCAATCAATTATGCATAGAAACGCTGCATAAAGTGTATGCAAATTAAACTTGTATGCTTGTTCATACATGCACTGCAGATGCTCTGCAGCTCCTCACTAAGCTGAGGCTGCTGTCTGTACAGGAAGTGTTGCACAATCTGACGGCACAAAGGAATACTTAAATCACCCCGTGTTGCACTTTGAGGGGAATAAAGCAGAGTCGGATGGTGAGATCCATAGCTGCGTCAGGTTAAGCAGAGTGGGCGGGGAGGTGTTTTCTGAGATGGAGTTTACTTTCCTCCCCTCTGTGCTTCTTTGGATGTTTCCAGGCTCCACAGAGACAGAACACCTCATGCTGCATCCTATAAAGCAGACCTCTACAAACACAACAGACATTGTGTCAAGCGCAACAGCCTGGTCTTGAATAAATAAGACGACCTGGGAGGGAAAAAGTTTAAGAAGAAAAAGTTTTTTCTGCTCTGACTTGTACAATCCCTACGGTCATCTTTGCTGCTTACGTAGTCCATGTGCATCCCCAGGTACAGTAATGGCAGCTCCCTGCATCATCTCCTCCCACCTCCTCAGCCCCGGATGGTGACAGGCGTCAGCGGCGACTTGCTGTGTTGGGAATCCACGGCCAGCTCCTTGGTCTTACTGAGCTGCACGTGGTTCTTTGCAGCACATGTTGAAGCTATCCACGGGATCACGGCATCCCTCCTACTCTCCCTCGCTGAATTCAACAGATAAATCTAATATCTGTGTTATGGATAGTGTGCAAGAAAGGTGACAGTTGTGGGTGTTGTAATTCACTGGAGAAGAAATAAAATAAATTGAAATAAGATATGAGACAGACAGAGGGAGGAAGAAATAGAGAAGTTGGAATAACACAAACATGATTAAATGTCAGATAAATACACGTGCTTCTTGGCACCTGCAGACAATTTACTGTACATGTTGTGATATCTTTACTAATATTGAAGTTCAAATAAGTTATTATGTTCACACTCTGCCAATTTATCCTATTAAATCATGTCAAGTTGTAACATCGTTTAGTTTGTATGATTAGATTCAACTCCCTGTCTCTCTGGAGATTATATGTCTGACAAATACATGTTGCTGGTGGCTTTGATACGAGATGTCTCTTCTGCTGTTTACTCAGTAAAGCTGAGCAGTCAGAGGTATCAGGGCATGCGGGGGAACAGTTCAGAAAAGAAAATATTTTGCAACTGATGAAACTAGTCAATTCAAGTTGTCATTTGTCATTAATTATCCATCACCACTGAACTTGAGCAACTAGCAAAAGCTTTCCACATTGCTGTTTCTTAGTTGATGTGACACAAATATTCCATAATGGAAAACAATACGTTGACTGAAATATCTCAACAACTCTTGGATGGATTGTCCTGAAATTTGGTACACCCATTAATGTCCCATTCAGGATGAATTGAAATAACTTTGGAGTTCCTCTAACTTTTCATAGGTCAAATTTGTCCTTTCAACCTCAGTTATATGATGTTTTTAATGCTAATTACTAAATGTTAGCACACTAACCTGATTGTAAGAAGTGGACGTAGTCACTGTGACATCAACCATTGGTTTGTGGACTACCGTTTTGAAGCCTTGAGTTCAGCATTTTGGCTGTCTCCATCTTGTTTTTTTGCAACCAGAAGTGACACGAGAGAGTGGAGCTAAGAACAACCCAACTTTCATGAACTGAAAACACACTGTGAAAGTGTTAAAGTTCTAAGACGAAAACAGGACATGTAGCGACATGTCAATCACAAGGTAGCCACGCCCTAAAGCATACCCTGCTTTATGGTCTATTTGACTCTAAATGGGACCAAAATTTACTAAATGAACATCATGCTGTATTGAAGAAGACTTGAAAATCGCGATTGAGACCATAAACTCATGTTTACAATGTCAAAATCAAGTGAGAAGTAGGGTCATTTTCTCATAGACTTCTATACAATCAGACTTCTTTTTGCAACCAGAGGAGTCGCCCCCTGCTGGCTGTTAGAAAGAATGCAAATATTCCGCATTGGCTTCACTTTTCAGACCCCGGAGGTTGCCCACTGATGCTAAAACACAAAAGTAAGATGGAGAACATGGTAAACATTATACCTTATTGTTGTTATTGTGAGACTATTTGCATGCTGATATTAGCATTTAGCTCGCCTTCTGCTACTTAGCAAAGATGGCGACCATTAAGGGTGAGAAGTGTCCCTCATTCCACACTCAACGTTTTGAATTTTTTGAGTGCAACATGGGTACTTAGAGTACACTGTATTTTTCAATACTTCTCAGTGTGAACGCAATTCTGCACTCAAAAAAGTAAGTGTAAGTACGGAAGTATGCGAATTGAGACACAGCATAAGTCTCCACTTCACCTAATCCCAAAAAGAAACCCAGAAAGCATTTGTGTTTCTCAGATGAACTCTCTATGCACCACCAATACTTATGGAGAGGTAACGTTTATATCAATTTATCTGTGATGAGAGAGTCAATTTAGAACTAATTTGTTTAGGCTGTGAGAGGAAAATTGATTCATAAATGCAAAATAACAGTCACGTGGATACACAAATAGCTCTTTTATTGAAGTTAATCATTCTGAACACCAGCAAATATAGTAGAGATGGAATGAATTCAGCCATTTCAGTAGTAATCCTGTAAACCAATAACAGATAATAGCATCATTTGTGCTCTGAGGCAGTGAAAGTCTCACTAATTGCCCCTTTAATTAATAGGAAATTATCACATTTGCACATTTCACAGTGTTCAGTGTAGAGCTGATTTCATCATGCAAAAATGTCAAAATGGACTGCTTGAATGGCTGATACATAGGTACACAGAAATTATAATTTCTTTTCACACTTTTATGTGACATTGTATTTATTCACCCATCTTTGGCACAAATACAAGAAAAACTAAATAGATACTTCACTCAAAATCTTCCCCTTCAGATCTGAAAGGTGGAAAGATGAGGATAAATAACAGCATGCAGTTTGTTTCATGTGCTCCAAATGTTTTACTTCCGATCCAAATGCTCTTTCACATTTTATTTCTATAGACATGATTTATGGATCAAAGCTTGCTTCACTTTGGCAAGGACATAGGCTACTCTATCTGAGAGGCCTGTTGCCTCGTCACATTTGCAAAAAGGCTTCGTAGAAGAATGGGATCTTTTCACAACTGGCAAGCATTAGAACGTTTTTCTGCATTCAATGGTGTAATTAACGTGAACTTGCAAATTAAATTGTCTTTTAAAGAGGACCTATTATGCTTATTTTCAGGTGTATGCGTATTTTGGGTTTCTTGCTTTAATGTTCAAAAAGCACTTTACTTTTCTCATCCGGCTGTGCTGCAGCGCCTCTTTTCACCCTCTGTCTGAAACGCTCTGTTTGAGCTCCTGACCCGCCCTCCTGTAAAGCCCGGTCTGCTCTGATTGGTTAGCTGGCCCGCTCTGTTGTGATTGGCCAACCGAAACAAACTCTTCGGACTCCACTCCAGCTCCGCTCTAACTAGCTTCGTTTGAGGGCGTGCCAAACTAGCCGTTATGCAAATGTGTTTCTTGGTGACATCACCACGTTACAGAAGAAAAGGCGGGACTTGAATCAAGGCGTTTCAGTCAGTTCAGGAGCAGTGTTTCTGTGGGGGAGAGTAACTCTTTGGCGTGGGCTTTGGGCTTTGGAACGTTGCAGACTTTTAACATGCACAAAAAAACTATAACACCCTAAAGGAAAGGGAAAAAGCACAAAAGCATCATAGGTCCCCTTTAACATAGTTTAATGATGGTTATTATGAGTATGGGGAAGACTTCTGAAGTCCAACTTGTTTCTCCTTTAAAGCCATAAAATTTAACAGAACTAAGCAGCCATAACACAAAATATTATCATCTTTTTCCCCTTCAGGGTGTATCACTACATACTTTGCTGCTCAAACTAGCTGCAGGCAACAGTGCGTATGTAGGGATAAGGGCATTTAAATTATTGAAAACATAGAATTCCCATTCCTTAAATAATAATGTCCAGCATCACAGTACAGTCAGTCAGTGAATCCACAAAATAAATCACAACATTCTTTAAAACTGATATGTAGAATAGTTACTATACACATTGTGGAGTTATTCATACACCTGTTTACTGGCCATTTACAGGAGGTAAGAATACACAAATTCCTATAAGCAACCTCCATGTTAATAAGCAACATGTTAAAGAGCATAGGTTACAGTAGATGTCATAGGTTATACCTGCTGTTTTTATCCTAATCTGTGCAACTGTCCATCATGAAGAGAAATAATGCATTCAGAGTCAGATATGCAAACATAGTGGAGGGTAGGAGTTATTAGATTGCGCCATTTCATAGAGTAGAGCTGTGCAGCTGTAGTATAATGCACATCGAAACACAGAGCTGGTTGCAGTCGCTTGTAAAAGGCTGCTTAAAAAGATGAAGCATGATGATGACAGTGACAACAAAGGCTTAGCGTAAATTCAGTCTTTCAATCCCAGAACTCCCCTCGCTCTGCTTGACAAGAACATCACTGCCACAATCAAACAGATAACAGCAGGACGAGACAGCAGTCAGTCAACACTTCATGGACTACGCAGACGTCGGGTGTATATATGTGTGTGTACGCTGTGCCATCACGTACACAAGCTCTGGAGTCTCACTCCACAGCTTTGAAGGTGTTATAAAACGGCTGCCCAAGAGCTCTTATTCTGCACTACAGAGGACAATTTGCTGTTCCTGCGCCTGCAAAGCTGTAATTAGGGTCAAGAGTTACAGCAGCTCAGCTGAAACTCTATTTCTCAGACTAATCAGGGCTGCCCAATTAATTTTTGCATCTGTCTCACTGGGTTTTAGTTCCGTAAATTGTTGTTCAGAGGCCTCTGTCTCACTGGTATAGTCAAATTTGTCTTGAAAGTGTGTTATAATTATCATACCACTAGTACTACAATGACTAGTGCTGCTACTTCTACTTAGAGGGGGAAAAGGCATTTTTAGTATGTTGCATGTTTACTCATGAATTCCACAGTGGGAATACTGAGAGCAGCTGTTTTTGTAAGTTTTTAGCTTGATTTCGTTCAAACCACAATCAAAGCAGGTTGTTACATAGCAAGATTCTTGTAAATATTGTGCTGTCATTAGTACAGATTTTGTTCTCTCTCCTGTAGTTATTTGCAGTGATTGTCTGATTGCAATTGCTGTGTTCAAAATGATCTGGATGCATGACTCCCTTCTAGGCAATAATGGCATGAAATGGCTTGATGACTTGTTTAATCGTTTGCTGTAGCTGATACTGATATTTATGGTGTCTTGGTTTCAGCATCTTTCTTAAAAGGTACAGTGTGTAGGATTTGGCGGCATCTAGTGGAGCGGTTTCAGATCGCAACCAACCAACTGAGTACCCTGCCGAGTGCAAAAGCATGGTAACGCTGTTCGCCTAGCATAGAGGCCATCCTTACCATAATAACACTGCTTTAGGAGCAACGGAAGTCAAGTGGCGGCTGGCGGTACCACGGTTTTGCACTCTTCGGCTCACGTTACCACAGTTTCACTTGTGTGTCAGAGAACTACGGTGGCCTTCAGGTAGCGTAAAAACGCAAAAGGCTCTCTCTAGAGCCAGTGTTTGCTGCGCTACAGTGGAAACATGGCGGAGCAAGATGGCGGACTCCGTGAAGAGGACCCACTCCCTATGAAGGGCTCATTCTAAGCTAACGAAAACGATTCTTAATTTCAGGTGATTATATACTAAGGAAAACATAGTTATGAATATTATATTCCATTTCTGTGATATAGATCCACCGAAAAGCTACACACTGTCCCTTTAAAAGGTTCTAAATGTGAGATTGGGAGCATTTGTATTGCCTCCGCAGGGCTCTCAACATGGCGATGGCTGAGACCGCAGCGCTCAGCTAATGGCGCTAACAGCGCTAACAGTGACAAATTACGGCAACACTGCTTTAGAACTAACAGTGTTAACCCGGAGGGAAACCGGCGTATGAGCTCAGTGCAGAGCGGCGGCCGTAAGCTAGCCATTGTGGCATGCTCACATGCACTAACATGCACTAAAAGGCACGTGCAGCCGGCCCGGATATGAAGAAGCTCTGATTACAACACACACAGAGGAAGAGTGACTTCACTCTCTGCTCAGGTAGACATTACTCCTCCATATATTTACATAGTAAATAGTTGTTTACTGCTCAATTAATGCTCTGACAATCTTAATCTGACAGGATGAAGAACAGGAAACCATTACAAACATTACACATTCTTTCCTAGCATCAGTAAACTTCTAAAACAGTGTCTCTGTTACAGTTGCAGAAATGTTATTACTCGGTTCAGATGGGTCATGCACTAGTAGGCGTTAACGGAGTCACTGGAGGCCCTGAACAACAAAGTTATTGCATTTGAGTTTGGCATTTATTCCGCACATTTCATTTTTAACAAGCAGAGGCCCGAGTATGACTGTCTGTGACGTCCTCTTCTACCCTCAACACCAGGGGAGCGTCATCCTCTCTCCCTCTTGGGACAACGAGATGCAGTCATTGCCATAAAAGTTAATGAAGCTCGGAGGAGCATCCTGCTCCTCTTCCTCAATCAATTCTGCTCTGCCAGGTGCACTCCACAAGAGAAAGCAATTACACAAACATTCCTGTCTGTATGCAATGCTTTTTATTGCAGCACAAATATAGTAAATCAAGAAATAATGAAATAAAACCTTATGCTTTGTCTTAATTATTTCGTGTTTGGCTCTCTGCTACTTTGTTTCTAGCCTAGAAAATGTATTTTTGTCATGACAAGGTGCATCTTGTTAGCAGAAAGGATCCAATATGTTACAAGGATGTTTTTGTCATAGTTCACTTGTACAGTAAAACGGTTTCAGGTCAGTGGCCACTTCAATGGTTCTGGACACCATGGCAACAGCACTCTGCTCAGCTCAGCCCAGTAAAACCCTGCAATACATGATATTTCACCCACATTTGACTTGGATATTGGAATGATGATACTTTCATGAGAGAAAAAAAGCAAATACTCAACCGACCTTCTTCTCTATTTGTTGTAGTATTGCAAACTACCTACATTTACCCTATTACTTATTGTGTTATACACTGTTATATCGCCAGTGGTGGATGAAGTACCTGAAAGCCAAACTTGAGTAAAAGTACAGATATCCCACCAGAAAATGACTTTAGTAGAAGTTAAAGTCACCTATTAGACTATTACTTTAGTAAAAGTCTTAAAGTATCTGATATTTATTGTACATAAATATCAAAAGTAATTTTCTGATATTAAATATTCTTAAATATTGAAAGTAAAAGTATATGCTGTTAAGAGTAAGCAAGTCAGAATTTTGAGATTTATGAAGTTTAAGTTTAAAGCTTAAAGAGACTCAATGTAAGAATCAGAAATAGCTTGTTAACAGTGACACCTGTGGCCGTTAAGTCAACGACAGTCAGCGTTCTGTTGCTTGCGCTTGTGCTCGTACTACGTAGACGCGAGCGAGCATCTGTCAAAACAATGAGGCAACACACACGAGACTGAACGCGACTGACCGGCATCATGTTGATTAACGTTTGCAACATCAGCCAGCTGACCTGCCAGGGTTCTTCACATTAAAAGCAGTCTACAGGCTGATAGAGGAAACCCAGAAAGTTGCGGAGGGCCTCACTTTTTGGCAATAAGAAAACGATTAAAACACTTTTATAAGTGTAAAAACTTACATACAGTCCCTTTAAAATGTTCACCACCTTAAAAATGGAGGCTACATTACGCTTGAAGAAAGACGAGGTCTTCACAACTTAAAGGATTTAAAGAACAGACTCCAGTTTTTCCTTCCCCTTGTAGTTGTAAGTAGCACGTAGTATGATCTGACACGCAGCCTGCTTGGACTTGAGCTGAAATCAAAGTGTAACTTCGGCTTAGAGAGCCCTTTGTTCACACTTGTTGCCCGTCATGTGAATGATCTAACTAGCAAGCTAGAACCACTGATTCGCCAAAGCTGCTTGCTTGCAACAGTAACGAGTAATGAAGATGCTTAGGGGAAATGTATCGGAGTAAAAATTTTATTTAGGAAATGTAGTGGGGTAAAAGTGAAAGTTGACAGAAATATATAAACTCAAGTAAAGCACAGATACTCCCGGAACAATACATAAGTACTATACACCACTGTATATTGTCTTCTAGTAATACATTGTAGTTACTTAAATATCTGCAATGAGCTAAAAAAAACAAAAAGTCGAACATACATTTTTGCTCCAAAAGAAAGAGAAAGAGATTCAAGTTCAACGTTTTTAAAGACAGTCAGTGTTGTTGTTTTTCCAAGTTTATTTTGACACATCAAGTGTGATAAACTCGGAACAAAAAGAAGACTTTCATTTCATTAATATTCCATCACCGCCTTCGCTCCTAAGTTTGTCATCTTCATGTTTTTCTGCTGTCACCATGTCAGTCACAATAACAGTGACACAATCCATAATGTCTTTATTTGAATGAACCATGAATCACGAAGAAGCTATTTAAAGACTGTGGGGGATGAAACTCTCTTCTTGTTGCTTTTCTGTGGGTAGAAGCAACCTCTTTCTACAAATTTAATCAAGATATATAAATAGTGTTTTCTTAATAAAGAAGACTTGAAAACTTTTGTGGAGTTTGCATGTTCTCAAAGAGTTTTCCGTTGTTTCTCCTTATTTTCCCTGATACATTAATGCGCAACAGGAGACCAAATTGCTCTTGATTAATTTGCACATGTGAATTATGTTGTGTTTATCATGTGATTTGTACAGGATGTTTACATGCTGGGACTGCTCCTGAGTAGGATGATTGAGTCACAATGAACAGTGGTTAAAGTGGTAATTTATATTTCTTTTTACATAACTTTCTTTCCAGTAGACTGCAGTGTGTTACTATGTGCTGAAGCTCACTAATATATTACACTATTATTCATGCATTCAGTGAAATCAGATGTAGCTTGCAGCCACAGTGTCTGTTCTGAAACTACCAGTGGCACCGACGTCAGAAATGCTCAAATGTCGTACACGTGGGGGCTGTAAGCTACAGTTGTCACAAATGTGCGTACCAGGCAACATGATTGACGACCCAAGCGCAGACACTGAGGCAGAACTGGTCAAAGAAAAAGGACTGCAATGTTCAAATATATAGTCTTACAGTCAGGCAGGCCGTCCAAACAAGCAAACAAATCCAGAGAGGCAACGCAGGCAGCAGGTCAAAACACAGGTAGCAGATATCAGAACAGGAACACAGGTACAGGCTGTTCTCATACACCGTTCGTAGCTATACCTATGAAAAGTAATGCACTGTAATATCCCACAAAATCAATTCGTAGCCTATGTAATCCACGTAATCGTGAACCAGGAAGCATAAAGAGTGACAAACGCCACGTAGGGATGAGGTCGGGGTGGATGGGTGA
The DNA here is from genome assembly GCA_916700685.1 of Adelosebastes latens. Lineage (NCBI taxonomy): Eukaryota > Metazoa > Chordata > Actinopteri > Perciformes > Sebastidae > Adelosebastes > Adelosebastes latens. Next base: position 82,045 of record CAKAKR010059793.1, read on the forward strand.
AAAAAAACAACAACACACAAACTTTCGCCCAGGAGACCGGTGTTCATATCTCGTGTGAAACCAGAAGTCAACGTTGATTTATTTGTTACGTAACTTCCGTACTTAAGTAACGCCATATCCATATTTATTTTAACCCAGATATTTTGAAAAGATGGTTTGGAAATTGACACATTGCTGGACATTTGTAGGAAAATGCACAAGGAATAACTTTACATAAGATATCATACAAAGCATTGTATGAGGATACATTGCAAAGGTACAGGTATAGGCCTGGTATAGTGAGCTAGTTATATGCTGGAGGGATGAGATAATGAGAGGCAGGTGTGTCAGCAGGTGGGAATGATTTGATTGATTTCTCATTTAACGGTTCATATGATATCTTTTGAAAAGTTATTCTTCATTTTTCATGCGTTTGCAACACGTGACGAATGTCCAGCAACACGTGTCAATTTCCGCTCAATTCATGCATTCAGTCTTTTCAAAATAAACTTCTGTCTTCACAGGAAACTACTTGGTTAGGTTTAGGACAGATTGTGGTTTGGGTTAAAATAACTCTGGAAGTGGCGTTACTTAAGTATGGAAGTTACAAATAAGTGACAAATAAATCAACATCGACTTCTGGTTTCACTCTCACTCACTGGGCGAAACTCCGGTGTCTTTTAACCCGACCATCTACCTCAACCTCCTCCGTTTATTGCTCTTTATACTTCCTG